>SNQJ01S0048271.1:30805-51134 GCA_010110895.2 Picea sitchensis | reverse complement strand
CCCACAACGGTGCACTCCGAGTTCACCAAAACATATGACAGGGTCAAACGTTCTTTTATCTGGGATGGTATGAAACAGGACATTCGTAATTTTTTCACTAAATGTGATGTGTGTCAATGCAACAAGGGAGAAACAATCAAATCTCTAGGCACACTACAACCGCTTCTGATTCCACCTACTATTTGGAAGGATATCTCTATGGACTTTATTACCGGCTTACCCAAATCGAGAAATAAATCAGTCATAATGGTGGTTTTGGATCGCCTTTCCAAGTATGCTCATTTCTGAGTTCTTCAACACCCATTTACTGCATCCATGGTGGCTCAAATTTTCATGGACCAGGTCTTCAAGATTCATGGCATGATGCACTCTATTGTTTCTGATCGTGACCCAACTTTCACAAGCAATGTTATGCAAGAACTGTTCAAGCTACAAGGCACCCAATTGCATCTCAGCACAGCTTATCATCCCCAGACTGATGGTCAAGCAGAAGTTGTCAACAAGTGTTTGGAAACATATCTGAGGTATTTTTCCTTTGAAAAGAAAAATCAGTGAGCTCAATGGTTACCCCTAGTTTAATGGTGGTACAACACTTCCTACCATATAGCTACACGCATGACTCCTTTTGAAGCAGTATATGGACATAAGCCACCTTCAGTTCTCTCATACTTACTGGGTACCTCGAAGGTCCAGGCGGTTGACCAAACACTTACAGTTCAAGAGGATATTCTCCATACCCTCAAAGAGAACTTGGTCATGGCACATAATCGCATGAAGCAACAAGCAGATCAAGGTCGCTCTGAACGTAAATTTGCAGAAGGGGTTCAGGTGTTTCTATGATTGCAACCATACAAGCAAACTTCCCTCAAGGCTGAGCATTTTCAGAAGCTAGCACCCAAATTTTATGGTCCTTATACAGTTCTCAAGCATGTGGGACAAGTTGCCTATCAGTTAGCTTTGCCTAGTCATTCGAAGCTACATCCTGTTTTTCATGTTTCATGCTTAAAGAAGGTGATTGGAACTAGGTGCCAAATTCAAACCAACCTTCCCGAGTTAGCTTAAGAAGGATCCATTTGGCTACAACCAGAAGTAGTTTTAGACCAGCGTGAGCGTCCCCTGCGTTAGAGAACCATCAAGGAAGTGTTAGTCCAGTGGAAAGATACAACCCCAACAGATGCCACTTGGGAACCAACTACCATTCTACAACAGTTTCCACATCTCAAGCCTTGAGGACAAGGTTGTTTTTAAGGGGGCGAACATGTTAGGGTCCTAACCCGCACATAGGTAGAGCAATATATTTGGATGTAATAAAGGTCAATATTAATAAGGACTTTCAATAAAATAGAATAAGGCGGATGTAAGAAGACCTAATAGAATCTTCTACTTCTAGAATGATATTCCTCTAGATGCTTCTCTTGATAGACATATTTAGTATAAATAAGGGTCGAGGGTATGAAAACCCTAGCTTGGAGATTATTGTAACAGAGCGCTACTCGACTGGAGGTTTCCCCCTCGAAGAGGCCCGTGAACATTGCTTTATGAATCAAAGTGTTATTTCTATTGTTGTTCTTATATCATTTATGTGTTATTGTGGAGATAATGTTGGTTATATTACTGTTATTCTACCATTTCTAGCATTTTATTTATGTTCTGCATACTTTTTATATCTGGTATATTACAGAGAGGCGGGGGAGGGGTGAATCAGTTATATAAAATTTCTTTCTTTTCTTTAAGAAGATTACTTAATGAACACAGATTATGCCTTTTACTATATGTCTTGCTACAAATCATTCAAATCAATTAATATGCAGTCATATAAATAGACAATGACACGGAGATTTTCATGAGGAAACCCAAAAGGGAAAAAACTCTTCTTCTTATGAATGAAAGGAAAGATCCAAATTCTCTTTACATTATTATTTTATCTGAGCTACAACCTAGATGAGGCTGCTACCTCTGTTTCTTCAACACCTACTGAATGGAAGCTACAACTCCCATATGTACAAGAACCAACTTGTATAGGAGACTTTTACAGTCTCCCCTTACTCCTCCCTACCACCCTGATAATAATGTTCTTTCTGTCACTAAGAATATGAAAACCAACTTATTGTCTTCTCTGTCAAATGATTAAGAATTTAAATCATTCTTTCATACACACCTTTGATCAAAGCAATCAATCTCTTTAACATTCATACATACCTCTGAACCTTCTGTTATACCTTTAGTCACTCAACCCCTATGTTTTCCATCTCTGTCTATAGATTCATATCTGAATCTATTCTTTGATCAAACCCTCACAAAATAGGGCCTTCATCACATGTCATCTGAGAATAAATAAATAACTCTATCCTCTGCATATTTTTCTTATTCAAGTTATTTAAGATCTATTCATTCATAAACTAAAACAATTTCACCTGTGAACATAATTTGTTGCTTGATAAGTCTCATGTGCATGAATCCTCTGGACATGTACCTCTTTAATTCATCGATCTATGCATATGTCTTCTCTCCTTAATATTTTCTATGTCTTCATCATTTCTTCTCACTGTCTCTGTATATTTTTATTTTTGTTCATGTTAATTTACAGAGATAAAACAAATTTCCTCCTCTATTTCCAAGAGAAAGAACTCCCACTTCAATATATTTCCTTTTCACACTCAAATCCTTCATGGAAAGTGTGCTATATATACAAAGACAGTTTGAATCCCCTTCAAATATTATTTTAAATATTTTTAACTGATTATAACTATACAAACTGCCCTTGGATTGAATGATCCACGCAATGCACAACTACTCTTTGATCAGATTCATCAAAGCATCTTCACCGTTGAGTTATAACCGTTGGAGTTTGTTAAATCCCTCACACTCTAAGAAAAAAGGAGATTTCCTGTATGACATAGTCGAATTTCATTGCATTCTCAAAGCAACACGTATATGTGTTATTCGTGGTGATACCAGTTTGGCATATGTATGCGCAGGCAGTTTGGTGATGCGCTATTTGTGGTATGTGCCGTTTGTGGTGAAAACAATTTGGCATATGTCTACACCTGTCATAACATCAATGCCTACAAACTCCATAACACTAAACTCCATAATGCTAACAAAATCTTTGTTTAAAATGCTCTGCTAGTGAAAATAGTTTGGCATATGTATACACCTGTCATAACATCAATGCCTACAAACTCCATAACGTTGAACTCCATAATGCTAACAAAAGCTTTGTTTAAAATGCTCTGCCAATAATAATGTTTGCCAAATACTCTGCCAATAACAATGTTTTCTCTGTCAATAGTAATGGTTGCCAAATGCTCTGCCAATAATAATGTTTGCCAAATACTCTGCCAATAACAATGTTTTCTCTTCCAATAGTAATGGTTGCCAAATGCTCTTCCAATAATAATGTTTTCCATTAATGACAACTACACTTATAACAACAATGACAACAGGTTGGACTAGCCCTTGTCCAATCCAATTGAAAAATCCATCTTGGAAGAGCTGGTTTAACTCTTGAGGATATGCATCAAAATGTATTGAGAATATGGGCCTTCTAGGCCCCCTATTCCAATTTCCTCTGCCCCTATTATTTCGTCCATGACTTCCTCTGTTGAAGAATCTCATCCTGTATGCAACAATTATTAGCAACTAGCTTCTTAAACAGACCATACATGACATTCTCTTACTATGAAAAAAAATTTGGATCAACAATTACATCAGACCCATCCAATACAATCCATAAAAGTCATTTAATAATTTTCAATGAGCAGGGGGGGAATTAGGGTTCATGGATATCTAAGGGGATTGTATTGAGCGAAAAAAGTGAGAAAATGAAAGGGAGTAAGAACACGATTACTTCTCAACAATTCGTTAAACAATTGACTGTGCAACAATAAACAAAACATATTAGTTGTCATGTATCTCTGTGTTATTTCTTAATCATTTTAATACATAGCTTTAATTTAATTTTAATGAACAAGGCGTGCAAAATGAATATGGGATCGGGAGGGGATTTGTATTGGGCAAAAAAGTGAGAAAATGACAGGGAATTAGATGGATATTGTTCATAAAATAAATTAAATAAATCAACTATCATAACTTTGTTCAAATTTAATCAAAAAATAATCCACTTCTAAGACCAAAACATTCACTATTCCTTAATTGTATACAAAACTGCTTTCTATCTCAATAATTAAATTTCTCAGAATTCCTTTATCTATAACAGTCTGTGCATTTATAACTTATGAAAACATTTCCCATTCAACAATAATGTATATACTAACGTTGATCTCTTCTTTTTTAAATTAATCAAAACATGCACAACAATTCTTGGTATATCATGCTCAACATTCATCCCTGATAATCAATAATACACCATGATAAACAATCAACAATCACTATTCTTTAATCAACAATCGAGCTCGATCTAGTATACATGGTTTCCTTTAAAACAAACATGGACATACTTAAAATCATGCCCAATCATACACAGGTATTAAATCATCGACACAATCTTGAATCGACAATAACAGTCAACCAATCATAAACCTCAAGCTTGATATCTGTGTGTATCAGCATATATAAACTTATTTTTAAACAATTTGATAATCTGCACGATGATTCCAATATAACCATATCATGTATGAAGCGAACATAACTAGATTGATGCATAGGCATCTCTTTTTACCTTTCTAGAACTGCGATCAGGCTTGGTAAAACTCACACATGTGTATTCTTATGGAATCAATACCACGCTGGATAAAACACATTTATCAAAACCATAAACAAATATAAAGATGGCTCTCGACTGTATGCAACCACTCATTTTATTTCTTCATTGTTCAAACAAATTCATTGTAGAAAGACCAAACATAGACTTGACCAAGAGGATGGATTCATAAATGAGAGGGCACATGTCTTTAAAATTCCACAATCATTAAACTGCTAACCCAATACTTGACAAACCCCAAAAGGTGCTCGAGGAGGTATAGACAAGTCAGAGTCCAAGTCAAGCTCTTTAAAAATTAAATGCAGAGAGGCAGTGAAACCTGTCGTCCCTTTTAAAACACAGAGAGATAGTGATCTTCCAAATCCTCATATCCATTTTCCATCAATTAATCAACCACATACCACACTAAAATCTTGAAATAGAGAGCCACGAACTTCTAAAAAAAACATTCTTTCATCTTATACTTTCAATCTTTCGACATAATCATAAGCAAACGCCCGAGGAGAGAAAGGTGATTCAAGTAAAATAATGCAGCCTCACATAGGTGACTCTAATACTTTGCATAGAGGAACAAGGGTTATCTTAGACAATGGAGGGTATTCAAACACAGTGAGATGATGCCTCTTTCTAATCACCCGGGAGCTTTATAACTTTTGACAACAATAATAGTGGGACTTCAAAACACACAGTCATCATAATAGCAGAATCGAGAGGAGTGGTGTGTGGAAGCTCTTTGTATCTTCCTATTCATTAAATACACAGTCATGTATTAACATTTGGGGCCAACCAATACTAGGTTTTTGGAAAGCTTCTAGCAACAAGACAGAAAGAAATGACCATTAACAACAACTCAGGGTTTAAACAAAGAACACACCAATTGTCGACAGTTGCTTTGCAACTAGATGAGGATTACCACAAAAACTGAGAGGGAAATGAGTTGACAGATACTGATACACAAAATGGTGAATAAAAACCCTCAACCATCAAACTCAGAGTCTTATTGCGCCACTGTCATTATTATTTCACAAAGACCCATCATAAAATCCACACTGACCGAGCAAACAACCAATGTGCAACCTTTATATCAATAATACCCATTTCTCTGCTTACAATTACCAACATTTTACAATCATCACAGAGAGCCATAACACCATATATACACACAGTCGAAAAACTCAAGAAAACACATAATCCATGCATCATCGAGCCATCATTTGGTTCATAAAACAGAGATTCCATCATGGATGGAAAGTTAAGAGCCATACCTATGAGAAAATCATTTCAATGGTGAACCAATCGAGTTTTCCCTTTCCAATCCTAGAAACACGGAGCTTCACAACCAACAGAGCAACAATGCAAAAATGAAACAATACTAGGGTGACAAGCGATAGGGAAGGTTTGGAGTGACGTGTATTAAATGCACATCGCTTCCTCACCTGGCTCCATTCAATTCCATGTATGAGACTACCCAATAAACATAACATCCACCATTAAATCAACCATATAACCAATGCATAATAAATGCCAATCCATCGTAAGATCTGATAACATATATGTTGCATAGTGCGCCACCCAAAATATCTCATATATCTACGTTAACCTTTTCCATAATTCCACACAATAATCACATCAACATTGTTATATGTGCCTCCATTCGAATTTAATAAAATTTGCATATTCCTTTAACCAAACAAATAACATAATAACTAGGACTAACACTTGTACCCATTAATTCTTTCATTCGGAGTTTGCATGTAGCCTTTTATCATAACTCAAGGATTAATAAACAATTTTTCTTTTTCTATAACTATAGAATCTTTTCATGTAGTTATTTTTATTATAGCTTTAGAACTTTTCCATAGTTTTCCCCCTTGTTTTGATCATGCTACCATTTAATTATCCCTTGCATATATGTGGATAAATAATCAATATATGAACTAGTAACAAGGTTATAACATAGCACCTGTAAACAACATGATCCTCATACCCATGGAAACTGTTCCATGTCGCAAGTGATTACCAACAACATTCGACAATAATGAATTAGCCACTCATTATCACGCCAAATGAAACCAATACTGCATCATAAAAAATGTAGGACTGTGTAGGCAACATCATAACAACAACAAAATATGTGTGATATGTATATCCTTGTGCCTCTAGTCTATAAGGGGGTCCCACCTACTAGTATTATATTATTATCATAATTAAATAATAACTCTTTAGCAATCCTTTGCGGGTGGAATTCATTGTTGCGATTTTAATCGTCAACATGTACTTTCTTTCGAACTCCCTGTTTAATCTAAACATGTAACCATTTGGAGTTGGAATGGTGGCATAAGTTAAATCCATTTTCAAATTACCACCTAAATTTGCAGTTGTCTTCCTTGATAATAACATACCCCAAGCATCAGGCACATCAATCACAACAATATCCACCTCTATCATGATGTCTAGGAATGTTGCCAAGTGTACTTGTAATCCTTTAACTAAGCCATGCACCTTAATTGTCTTGCTATCCATAACACAAATGTTATGATAAGGTCTAGATATTCTTAAATTCAATTGTTCCATTACTTTCTTAGTCATAACATTTGAGCTAGCTCCTGAATCAAGCATACAATTGTGAAAAATAAAATCATTCATGAACAAAGAGAAGAAAAATGGTATATTCTTTTCGTTTCCTCTATCCATATTCTGCAAGATAATCAGTGCATCCTAATAAGCTACTGCTGGTGGAATGTCAACATTATTTTGAGAAGGATTTTCTATGGCTCTAAGTAGTTTCTCCCTCTGAGAAGGAATCTTCATTATCTCTGACACATGTACCAACATCTTAGCATTACTTAACCACCCTCCTAAGCCAATATTTAAATCGAAACTTGTGTGAACCATTTGTTTAGGAGGGGACGGAGGTGCTCCTAAAACACTTCCTTGAGTCCTACCCTAATTATTATGTCCATTCCTTTGATAAGTAATGCCTCTATATCTACACATTTCTGACACTTGTTGTGGAGTAGGCTTAGGACCAAACTTTTCTATTACTTTATCCTCCACAACATTATTACAGTTTACCCCCTCACTATGTTCCATCAAATCCATCCATTCATGCATGCCAATATTATATTCATGACCAAACATATTAAATTGTTCATTATTTTCTCTATAAGGTACCATTTCATCATAAACATGAAGAAAAACTTGGCAAGTTGATTCCTCATGAAACTATCCACAAGGTCTACAATAAGGAATATCTTGGTGATCAACCAAGTTAGTGGATTCAAATGGATTTGGTGGCCTTTGATCTTGAGGAGGAGGTCTCTTGGACCATTTATCATTTGGCCTATGTGGGGGCCTACTAGATTGACCTCTTTCCATGGCTATCAACCTATTTTGCATGGAGCTCATTTGATTAGCATGATTAACCTCCATCTTCTTAATTAATCGAGTAAGTTCCTTAATGCCATCATTTGAAGACCCTTGATTTTCATCCTTCTTTTTCTTTTCCTCATAAGGTTGAAGGGAAGTTCCTCTAGAAAAACCAGGAATGTTAGACTTCCTAACATCCTGCATATTTTTATCAATCCTTACTGCCATATCTTGTGCATTCTTAAGGGTTTGAACATCCTTATCCCTTAGTGCATATCTCATTTCTCCCTCAAAATATTCCATATAATAAATCGAAATTGCAACATCTGAAGGCTTAATATCTGTAGGGAGAATTTTCACCAAGTCATTAAATATTTTATTAAATTCATCCATAGTTTTGTTTTCCTTTTTCTGACTTGAGCTAAGGGAAACAAGCAAAAATATGTTCTCTTTTTTATCATCCCACCTTTCTCTGAAATCTTTCACTATTTCAGCTAGGGTACTAAACTTGTTAGGATGTTGATCTGAAAACCATTCAGTAGCATCCTCTTCTAGGGAGAACACAAACAATCTCATATTCACATCCTCCTCATCATGCCCATAACACTACTTATTAACACGACATTCAAAACTCACAATGTGAGAATGTGCACTAACAACATTATTTCCTGAAAAACAAGGCAAATTTTCAATAACTTTGTCAGAAATCATGTGGGGAGCCCCTTGGATTGCTGAAAAATTCAAAGGCCTCATAAAAATACTAATGGTTACATTAGAATTAGTTGTTTTATTAACAATTGGTTGATTATTAGTTTGAAAAAATAATTGGATATCAGTGAGTGATTCTTCCCCAAGAATTTCAAGTAGACTCCTAGGAGCAAGGCGATTTAATCTCCTCCAATAAACCTTTTCAGGTTCAGGAAAAGAGTAAGTCACTCCTTGCGAAGTTCTCCTAGTAGTATACTTCAAAGATTTTTCTAATGGAGTCGCCACTTGGAGAGTAAGAAAACAATGAAAGACCAAATCAAGTTAAAATATTTCATGGAGCAAATTTATTACTTAGTCTTAAACGAATAAGTTAAGTTAAGTCGTTAAGGCCAAGGATAAAAGACTTATCCCCGACAACGGCGCAAAATATGTTACCATCCTTATACACACTTGCAAATGTGGACTAAGTTCGATCCACTTAGTGTTTCCTCAGAGCCACAATGTCTAAGTTCAAGCCCACTGTCACCTCGACCTGAACTTCTTTTGTCTAGGCTTACTCCTAGGGAATACAAGGGGGGTAGACCCTAGTTACTATGTGAGATTAATGGTTAATTCTAGGAGTTGATTTTAATTGGTTAAAGGTCTAGGGGGATCCATCCTATATGAAAGTCAACAATGCAAATGCAATATTTCAATGAGAAGAAACCCTTTTCCTAAGTCAACTAAGACTATTGCCTAAGGTTGGGTAATGGGGTCAACTAAGTTAAAGGGATTGAACTTTACAAAAGATTACAATTAAATACAAAATAATTACTTTACACAATTGAATTAGATACAAGTAAATGATACAACTGTCTATACAAAAGAATATAAATAATACTAAAGATATGACAATATAAAACTATGAACAAGAAAGGAAAGAAAACACTAATTTGACTTGATTTGTGTAGGGAAATGAAAGAGTACTCAAGAGATAATCACCACTACACAACAAGCCAATAACCCAAACAATGAAGTCCCTCCACAAGATGTGCAACTTCAAGGGGTGAAAGATAAAGCAAGTGAAAGCCTCCAAGGGAAAGAGACGTGCAACTACTAGTTAATTATCCACAAGTGCTCAAATAAAATTGCATGTAAAGTAACTTAAGTGAAATGATTGCAAAGTTAAAGAGCATAAACCATCAAAATATTAAGAAATTATACCAAGTTGAGGTGGATTAATTTTTAGGATTGATTAAGTTAATTAAATTAAAATGAGAACCCTAAAAATATGTGACTTCCCTAGAACTCTCCCCGCTAATACAAAAAATATTGTTGGGTGCTCAAGAAGGGAGGCAAACAAGACCAGACCCTAGCTCCACAGGTCAATCCGGGAACAAAAGTACTCCACAAGGGGGACACCTAGTGTCGTGAGACCATCCCTGATCTAGCACCCTTGTTTGTTCCGTAGGTTCCTTTTTTGGTGGCAAAGTTGAGACAGTTAAAGGTGCTCTAATTAACTACATAAATGGAAATCCTATGGATCTAAGGTAAATTGAGCCTTAATAATTAACGAGTTAAATTGAGTAAAGTTTTTGCAAGTAAAGTGAAATAAATTGCTTAATATTGAAAGAGATTAAGTGATTTAACTTGAAAGCAAAGTAAGCACTTGGAAGTAAAATAAATTCTTGGAAAACACAAGTAAATTACTATGCCTCCATGACTCAAGAAATGAAAAGAAAGAGCTTCTAAGATCTAAATATAAACCATACACAAGCACTAAAATCAATAAACCACAAATAACACCTATCCTTACTATATAGGATGGTTGGCTTGGCCAAACTCTTTCCTAGGTGTAGGAGAACAATAAAGAATAAAGAACTTGAAAGGAAACTAATCATAACCACACAACCTTGTCTTAAGGACAAGTGAGAGAAACTAGAAATGAAAAACAATGCTGAAAATAAAACTAAATTCCTAGCCTTACGATATAGGATGGTTGGCTTTGCCAAACTCTTTCCTAGGTGTAGGCAAACAATAAAAATAAAACACAGAAAATTAAATTTGCTTGAGAAGAACAATCCCTTGGGACTCCCTTGGGCTTGATTACAATGAGAATTAAAAAGAGAGAGAAGTGGGTATTTGTTACCCTAACTTGGGAGGTGTTTGTTTGACTTTAGATGTTCCCAAATGGGTTGTTCCTCCCTATTTTTGGTGAAAACCTGTAGAAAATCAACAAGCTAATGCTTGCTAGAAATGCTACAAAAACACCAAAATTCTTCAAAAAATTTATGTTAGTGAAAACCATAAATTTTTAACCTTTGGGAAAACTAATAATATGTTGAAAGAGAGTTATTCAAGACCATAGAATGTATCCAAAGTGTTATAGGAAATAAAAATATAAGAACATAAATTTTTAAGAGGAAAATAAGTGGGTAAAAAGATAATTTCTAGATCTGAAATTACTCTTTCTAAACCCTTAGTAACCTGCAAATATGAGAGACTAAGCTACAAGATAAAAAAAAAAGAGGGTGAGTATATCCAATTGTTAGAATATAAATGGATGTGCTCATTTTACCATTGACAATATCACTATTGTCACCCAACCATAGGCCAAAGCCACCCTCCGAGCACCTTAACCTTGACAGAGAATCACTCCGGAAGAAAACCCTAGGCTAGATAGTGATGCAGACCTCCAACCCACAGGTCGAGATCCACTCACAGGATCATTCAAATATACCTCTCTAAGCCAAAGTGGCTCTTTTGGATCCCTATTGGAACCTTCAACTAATTGATCCACAGGTCCTTATGAGCTGAGCCTGCGTGGAAAAACACCAGGCGCCAACTCAATCCCTTTGGGCCAAAAGAACATCGTGCTCTTTTTCTAAATTCAGGATTTCTGGGTTCGCGACTTCACGATACCTGTCGTCGATTTATCGACCTTCCAAATGTCGAAACCCAAAATGACGAATCCCCAAAATGTCTCCACGTCCTCCTCTTGCACGCCTTATCGTGTTTCACGATTTCAGGAATCTTGGAACAACGAATCCCTTACCTCTCATCTTCCTGAATGCCAAAATGTCAAATTCTGACACGTTATCAAATGTTGGCCCCACAACGAAACTTTCCGCCTTTTTAGAATTTCTCACTTCATGATTTCGCGAATCCTGATGCAAATCTCTCGGTTCTCCGACCCACAAAACCCTGAAAATAGTCAACGGAGTTTGACTCCACTTGGCGACAAGTGTGCCACTTGTCACTTTGTCGTCCTCTAGTTCTGATGCGAATTCTTCTGCCCCTTCAAACCTCTGAACTCCGAAATGAGAGTTCATGAGTGATACGATGGCCCTCGTCAGCTTGGATCCAATGTCCCTATTTCCCATAAACTTATGCTTTAAAAAACACTTGCCGTAACTCCCCTTACTCCTCTATAAGATCTAATGGCCCTCGGGACTTCGCAAATTCTCCACGGAGAATTCTGACCGTTCGTTCGTTCCTTAACAACTTCTGTGAAATGAACCAAGGTTCTTCCACTGGAACTTAACTTCTGCTGGATGTCTTCAACCTTCGTCTTCCTTTGAATACTTCGAAGGTGTCAACTGATCTAAAAATGAAGAAGACTTGTATTCTTGAAAATATTTGCAAGTTAAATTTATGTGTTAAAAGCAAATGGATCAAATTTGCAACACAACTTTAATAGGATTTACTCATTCAAGATGCATATAAATAGCAGCATAATCACTGAATATAAAACATATAACACAACAAATGATAAAGGAGTTCACCCCTCTCTTGGGCTACATCTCCTGGTCCATCTTCCAATGGATCATTTGTATTATTTGCTCAAAGTGCTAAAAAAATGTGCTGTACAATTCTCAAAATGCCAAATAGACTGTTCCAATGGCTTCAGAACGTCCAAAAACCCCTAGCTGGGCTTTTTCAGCACCTCGTTTGGCCAAAAAATGAAGTAGATAGGCTTCCTGGAAGTCTCCCCTTCAAGCTTGCTATCTCTGCATCTACAAAACACACCTCCTTTGGCTCAACCTAGCCCACACGCAATTTAAAGCGTAAAAACTTGGCACCGGGCACAACCACACAACCGGTCCAAACTGTCGAACCGTTATGCACTGGCCCTAACTACCAAGGCCCGTGGGCACATGGCAGTCACATGACCGCGCGCCAACACAACAGGGCTTAAGTTTAAACAATCACTGGATAACCGTATGTCAAACCCGCGTGCACATGTATAGTGGTCACATGTTATGCCAAACCGCGCATATAATAAACGGTTATAATATGGTTACGGTGGTAACCACCGTAGCTCTGGTCGCATACAATACAACACATAATCCCCGGCCCGGTCCACGTCCAAACATACATTAAAACAATGTTAAATACAATACTTTGCATATACATAACAAGGAACATGCATGGGCACGCCGGTTGAGCGGCCCTTCCCAAATCTTTACCCTACCCCGGAGGTCACAGGGTCGACTCCTGTTGAGTTCAAAGGTTTTAACCAATAAACAAGTGACACATGGCAGCCTTTGATTGGGCCACGTGTCGCCTTCCCATTCGCTGCCAACAAAGCACGTCATATGCCAACTGCCCAATAACTATCTTCCACGTTAGCGTATGGCCTGCCACATCATCCGTATGGTCTTCCACGTCATCATCCATACGGACTGTACAGTCAGCATCCCTTTTTTGCCTGTTTTCCATTTTGAACAGAACGCGATATCTCTCGCTCCTGACGTCCGTTTGAACCCAAACGAGTTGCGTTGGGTTTGTAATGATGAGGCCTACGCTCTCGTTAATTTTGAAGCGATTCTGAGCACTTTGAATTTTTGAGCAAAATTTGATTCCCTGATCATCAACCCTCCCGAGCTTCCTCTGGTAACTTCAAGTCTCGCAAGAATTCCTGCACGCACTCCTTGCGGAAATCTGTGAAATACTTCTGGGTATTTGAGCTCACGACTCTGTTCACTTCCTCTACAACAACAGTCCTTCAAGTCTTCTCTTGGTTGATAAGTTCTAGACTTCAACCAGCTTGCACACACCTTGCACGACTTTTATGCTCCACCTGCACTTCTGCGGGAATGAGAACAACAGTATCTCTCCTGAGATTCCAGAGATAAACTTTGAACCTTTTCGACGCACTCCTTGCGGACGATTTCACTGCACTCCTTGTAGGAACTTCTCGTTCAGGAAGAGAAACAATTGAAACTCATTCTTTCTCTCTCAGAATTCAACATTCAATCATGAAATCATGAATTCACACAATATTAAAGAAAATTCATAACAAAGAGAATAAACAACTATAAGCATATTATTCAACATGTATACACAGAAAGCATCATAACACCATGAACCTGAATCAAAGCTTCATATATTAATTCAGAATTTCTGTACATGGGTTCTTCTCCACAACTCTTTGCTACACCTCTCCTCTTCTCTATGCTCTATGATCTCTCTGATCTAATGATACCATTCTCCCCTTATGTTACAATGATACAAAAGTGAGGGTGTCTATAGTCTGTTTTCCCTCCTACTCTCTAAAATGTCTAATCTAACATTCAAATCTACTTACTTTCATTAATTATGCATAAATGCCTCTACTTACTACAGATGAGAGTGAATCGCTCATGATCTGTTTACAATATGCAAGTACACTTCCCTTTAACCATTACATTAATGTTTCAAAAATATTTCAAAACGTGTGCTGGTGGCCTTCCGCTGTCTTCCCCTTCAAGCTCTCTTGATTTCTTACGATGCTCCTGCATCATACTCCCTTGCTTGAAATTTTTTCATGGACTCCTATTCATGAGCTCTTGCACAGTCTGTCCATGCTTCTGAATTTTTGCTTCATCTTCCCAGCTGGCATCTTCAACTGGATGTTCCTTCCATCTGACCAAGTATTCAAAATACTCTTTCCTCTTGGTCTTCCTGCTGACCCTCTTATCAAGTATACTTTCCATCTGTGGCTTTACAACTACAGGAATTTGTTTAGTCCACAGAACCTCTGTTTGTTCATTGTCTGCTCCTGCTTCTTCAGCTTTGTAAGAGTACAAATCTGAGATATTGAATATCAGTGAAATTATGATCCCATCGGGTAATTCGATCTCATATGCATTTGCCCCAAATTTCTTCAAGACTCTACATGGTCCAATCTTTTTCATCTTCATCTTTTTGTATGTTCCCCTTGGGAACCTCTCCTTCCTCAGATGTGCAAGAATCAAATCACCAACTTCAAATTGAAGTTCTCACCTGTGTTGATCTTCTCTGCACTTGTATTCTTGGTTTGAACTTTGCAATCGCTACTTGACTTGCCTGTGAAGCTCCTTCATTTCTTCTGCAAAATTCTTTGCACTAGCACTCCTGAATTCACTTTGTCCTGAACCCTTCAATTCATAAACTCCCCTTGGCTGCATTCCATACACAATTTGGAATGGACTCTGCCCTATGCTCCTGTTGATTGAATCATTATAAGAAAATTCCGCCTGTGGCAGAATGTGATCCCATTGACTGTGGTGTTCAGTCACTAGGCTTCTCAATAGTTCTCTCAAGCTTCTATTCATAACTTCTATTTTCCCATCCATCTGAGGATGATACACTGAGATAAATGACAAATTTGTCCCCAACTTCTTCCATAAAGTCCTCCAGAAATGTCCCACGAACTTGGTGTCTCGATCTGAAACTATACTTCTTGGTAAGCCATGAAGTCTGATGACCTCTTTGAAAAACAGGTTCGCAATATGAGTTGCGTCGCTGGTTTTCTGACATGGTATAAAATGTTCCATCTTTGAAAATTTGTCTACCACCACAAAGATTGAATCAAATCCTCTTTTCATTCTTGGCAGCCCCAATATAAAATCCATGCTCACTGCATCCCACAACCTCTCTGGTATGGGTAATGGCTGATACAACCCTCTATTCTACCTTTTTCATTTTGTGTGCTGACAAATTCTACATATGTCCACAAATATTTTGACATTGTTCCTCATCCATTTTGACTTTAAACCATCCTTTGCACACCTTGCATGGATTTTATGCTCCACCTGCACTTTTGCGGGAATGAGAACAACGATATCTCTCCTGAGCTTCCAAAGATAAACTTTGAACCTTGTCAACGCACTCCTTGCGGACGATTTCACTACACTCCTTGTAGTAACTTCTTTCTCAGGAAGAGAAACAATTGAAACTCATTCTTTCTCTCTCAGAATTCAACATTCAATCATGAAATCATGCATTCACACAATATTAAAGGAAATGCATAACAGAGAGAATAAACAACTATAAGCATACCATTCAACATGTATACACAAAAAGCATCATAGCACCATGAACCTGAATCAAAGCTTCATATATTAATTCAGAACTTCTGTACATGGGTTCTTCTCCACAACTCTCTACTACAACTCTCCTCTTCTCTATGCTCTATGATCTCTCTGATCTAATGATTCCATTCTCCCCTTATGTTACAATGATACAAAGGTGAGGGTGTCTATAGTCGGTTTTCCCTCCTACTCTCTAAAATGTATAATCTAACATTCAAATCTACCTACTTTCATTAATTATGCATAAATGCATCTACTTACTACAGATGAGAGAAAATCGCTCATGATCTGTTTACAATATGCAAATACGCTTCCCTTTAACCATTACATTAATGTTTCAAAAATATTTCAAAACGTGCACTGGTGGCCTTCTGATGTCTTCCCCTTCACGCTCGCTTGACTGCTTACGATGCTCCTACATCAGATATCCAAACAAAGGGTAGAGCTCCTTTCCCCAAGGATAGCTCACCAACAAGAGTGGATTAGATAGTCCAAACCCTAACCAAGAGATAGTCCAAGCCAAATGGGATCTTCTAGCTACAATGGCAGCTCTCCTCCAAACCTGCGCACAAAACTAGGCACTGGAGTGCGCACAAGTGTTGCTCTGCAATTCTGAGACTGCCTGCCAGAATGAAGACTGGCCTCTTGTATTTATAGTAATTTTGTCTAACTGCCTGGGCCGATTTCTCATTCTAGGTATCTATCTGTTCAATATATATTATTTCTTTTGGTTGACTTCTTCTCTTGGAGGCTAATAACCTAATACAAGTTATCTTCTTGAGCCGACATGTCTTCTAGGGTTATTAGCCAACTCATTAGGGTTTCTTCTTTCTTCCCAGAGTATTCTATTCTCATCAGGTTTACACATGGAGGTAAATGCCTCCTACAGCTACCATAATATCAACACTCCCTCCTAGCTAGGGAGGTATTACAGGTAATGGTCTTGAGCACAAACATACCATTCACCCGGTAGCATCAACATAGTTGTATAGACTATCTCATGACTAAATCATGAGCACCATCATCACCATCAGTGTCATCAGTTGCATCATCTCTCGGAACCATACTCTATCTGAGTAATCAGACATGATGCTCACTCCATAAAGTGACACAAGAACCATTCTTCTAATCTAGAAGAATAAATGTTCTGAACCATTTTCTGTCTGGGAACACTATGTTCATTGACCATCCATCTAGATGATAATAATTTTCAATACTGTTGATAGTCTTCAAGTCAATTGGAACAATATCATTCAATAGAACACAACTATGTCTATCCATAGTAGTACACAACTACAATCCAGTGGTATACTACCACACCAAGTAGCACATAGGTACTTTATCAAATAGTGGAACACGTCCACCACAATAGTATATTGTCTAGAGACATACAGTCTTCATAACAATCATCTGATATCAACATGCACAGAAACAATGTTATGATATAAACTGAATCATCTGGGCCATTCTTCCACTCACATCTGTGAGATCTCGGAAGAGTATCTGCCCTCAAAAAGGTAAGACATCAATGATGAGATATTTGGACTATTCTTCTCAAGCAAGGAAGAATAACTGTCCTAATTTTTTTAGCCTAGACCATTCCCCATCCTAGGCCATTCCTCCAAAACTAAACAAAGTCCAACTTGGAGAGAATGAGTCTTCCCTAAGGAATTTTTGTCCCTGATTGCTAAACCTGGACCATTCCCCACCCTGGGCCATTCTTCTGGCACTAAACAAAGTGCATCCTGGAGAGAATGAATCTGCCCTAAGGAATGACTGACCGTACTATTTCCCATGTTAACCACAAGAGGAAATTTCTATCCTGCACCAAGCTCCAAAACAGACCATTTCCCATGTTAACCACAAGAGGAAATGGTTATCCTGCACCAACCTCCAAAACGGACCATTCCTCATGTTAACCACAATGAGAAATCATTGTCCGGTGAGGCGAGCCAGTCTTCTTGAGTAACCCTCAAGAAGAGAGACTTCCCTAGACCACTTCCCATGTTAACCATAATGGGAAGTCACTATCTATGGTACATCAACAATCTGGACCATTTTCTGAACTGGAAAATGTCTATCCGTTAGAAATCGCAATCCACTTTCCGAACTGGAAAGTATCTTCTCATCCTGGACCATTTTTCAAACTAAAAAATGACTGTCTATCAATCAATAATACATCAGTTCTCCCTCCCAACCTGGGAGTCATCTCTTCCTTTTTCAATAAGGAAGTCATCTCCATGAGTTCCAACTTGAGTATGCAAACTCTTTCATCTTGGACAGAAGATTTACCAAAAATGTCTGCTTATCTGCTCATCTGTGGAGATATGTATTGGAGAACCACTTTCTCCTTTCCGAACTTCATCACGAATAATGTAATGCTTGATTTCAAATGTACTTCGGTCTGGAACACTGGTTTTCTCTGAAGGCTTCATGTAGCTCTGATTAATAAAGTATATCATTGTTGGAAAATTGGAACATATCCATGTGGCACTTCTTCTGTCATCATGAGATCTGATCTTTTGAGTAATCATCTTGATACAATATCTCTGTTATAGAAAATATTCACCACACTTCTGTTGTGCACTGGAGGTTCTCCACCAAGTTATCTTCTTCTATCTGCATACAAGGGTCTCTTTCTAGTATGCTTCAAAGTCTTGAGGTTTCTCTTCATATGATCTTTGTAAAATTGCTCTGGAGAATAGTCTTTGCATTCATCTGATGTAGAACTCCAACCCATGGATATTGTGGATGATATAAACACTCATGTAGAGGTATGTCTGGTTCATTGGAACAAGTAATCATCATAGTCTTCTCCCTCCATCTAGGAGAACCTCTAGTTCTGGATCTTGCAATGCTTGCATATATACACTGCTCTTCATCACAATTTTCATTTCCTCTGCTTGATTTCTTTTATTGAGTTCATATCAGGCTGGTAATCTTGTGATTCTTAATACAGTTATTGGTTGTTCTGGCTTCTCTTTCTTTCTTGGAATCTTCATGTTCTTCCTGATGTTTTTCTTTAGCTCTTGGGTCCATGGAGTTTCTTATAGATTCCATGCCCTAAATATTCCACTTATTCCTTTCATTATGGGATCACAGATGTGGATGGACAACCAGGGATACTTTAAGGTTTCTCTTCAAAGAAGTCTTCTTCTAAGGTTGAACTCAACACGTACTACTTTTCATGTTTGCTACCATGGATATATATACTTATCCATCTTCAATGGATCATAGGATTAGCTCCCTCCTAATCCTTTATTCATGTATGAGTGTATATAATCGGCTCCCTCCGTCTAATAGAGTCCACACTTTCATCTGCATCCTTATTGTCTTCTGCAATATATAATTGTCTCCTTTCGTCTAACAGAGTCCACGCTTCTGTCTTATTGTCTTCTGCAAAATTTCATAAGTCTTTCTCCAATTTCCTCTTGATTGTTGACTTCTTTCTGTCTTTGCTTCTTCTAAGTCTCTTCATGATTGATTTTGATTTCGGCTTATCTTGTAATAGCTTCCACATGATGTGTTTGATGTATTTCATCCTTTCATGTGTATTATATAACTTGTATAATGATTGCAATCCTCTTCTTGTTGTTCTTCCATAGGTATAGTTCTTCTTGGAACACATTATCTTTCCAAGAGATAGATATACAAGATATGTACAAAGACGATGCAAACAAGATATGTACAAGAACTAAGAAGAGTATTGTTACCTTCATAAGAAGAAGTCTCTTTCATCCTGCTTAGTCTTCTTTGTAGGTCCCTTTTCTTCGACGAATGATGCTTCGTGTTTCTCCTTCCTTTTATTTAGCTTGGGACAATGATTCTTGTAGTGACCATACTTTTGAAAATTGAAGCATTGTATTTTTGAAATATCTTTCCCTTGATTTGGATTCCTCCTTGAACCAAGATTCCTTTTGTTCCTGAAATTATTGAATCTTGTTGTGAAGGCTTGATCATCGTACTTCTTTTGGGGTTTCTCTTTTGCACTGATCCTAGATTCTTCTTGAGCACAACAAGTCCAAAGTTCTTCAAATGTAGGATAATCCTTCCTTGTGTTCATGCTTGCAACAAATGCATCCCATGTCTTGGGAAGACCATTGAGTACTATGTTTACCAATTCCTTCTCTGAAATGATCTCTTCAATAGCTTGTAGTTGATCTCTTAACTAAGAGATTCTCACAAAGTATGATGTTATAATGTCATCATCATT
>SNQJ01S0048271.1:6108-30755 GCA_010110895.2 Picea sitchensis | reverse complement strand
GCATCCCATGTCTTGGGAAGACCATTGAGTACTATGTTTACCAATTCCTTCTCTGAAATGATCTCTTCAATAGCTTGTAGTTGATCTCTTAACTAAGAGATTCTCACAAAGTATGATGTTATGATGTCATTATCATTCATCTTCATGTCACAAAGATCATTCTTCTGACTCATTATTGGTCCAATGTTTCTGACTGAGCAGAGGTTTGTTAGGGAATCGTACATCTTCTTTGATGAGTCAATATGGGAGATGTAGGGTATCAAGTGGTATTTTATAGATTACACTATGGTACTCATGGCATTGATGTCACCGTCTTTGAACTTCTCCATAACTGCAACGTTCTACAGTTCCTTCTCTTTTCCTTCTTCAAACTTTGGTTCCACGATCTTTCCTTTCATGATATCCAACACTTTATTCTTGGAAAGTATGTGGTCAATCCTTGTCTTCCATTTTCTGAAGTTACAAGCTCCATCTAACTTGTTTTCTGACTTCATAGAGTAAGTCATGGTTGCTTTGACTTAGTCAACCCTAGATTTGACCAAAAACTCAAACTTGACATCTTGGCTTGTTGAGAGTACCAGGAGATGCGCTAGGGTTGGGCGCACTGATATATCTAGAAATTAGGTCAATCCATTCACTTAAGGTGCCTCAATGAGAGGATTAGGGTTTCTGCAACTGTACCTTCTAGTAACCCTAGTGACAGTGCTATGGTGGTTGCTCCTACTAGAAAACCTAGTGACAGTTCTTCAACGAGCTTAATATCTTTACAACTATGTTTCCTTCTAGTGGTTAGACTGAATGAAGGAGGTGTGGGCCCATAACCTGTTAGAATATAAATGGATGTGCTCAATTTACCATCAACAATATCATTATTTTCACCCAACCATAGGTCGAAGCCACCCTTTAAGCACCTTAACCTTGACAGAGAATCACTCCCGAAGCAAACCCTAGGCTAGATAGCCAAACAAAGGGTAGCGCTACTTTCCCCAAGGATAACGCACCAACAAGAGCTGATAAGATAGTCCAAACCCTGACTAAGAGATAGTCCAAGCCAAACATGATCTGCTAGCTACAGTAGCTGCAATGGTATCTCTCCTCCAAACCTGTGCACAAAACTGGGCACTGCAGTGCGCACAAGTGCTTCTCTATAATTCTGAGACTGCCTGCTAGAATGAAGACTGAACTCCTATATTTATAGTAATTCTGGCTAACTGCCTGGGTGGACTTCTCATTCTAGATATCTGTCTGTTCAGTATATATTATTTCTTCTGGCCGACTTCTTCTCTTGGAGGCTAATAACCTAATACAAGTTATCTTCTTGAGCTGACATGTCTTCTAGGGTTATTAGCCATCTCATTAGGGTTTCTTCTTGCTTCCTGGAGTATTCTATTCTCGTCAGTTTTACACATGGAGTTAAATACCTCCTGCAGATACCATAATATCAACACCAATTATATTAACAAAATACTTTGTTAAAACTAGGAAACTATTGCACATAAGATCTATGACAATACTACAATAGATCTATCTAAGAAAAATACTTTGCTTGGACACCCTACACTAGATCTATAAGAAAAACTCAAAAAAAAAAAAATACAAGTTACATCCAATGTAGATATAAGACATGAAGAAGACTCCCAATGCCAATATTTCCTCCAAAGGTTTATTTATTAGAAGGCAAGCTAGGACAAATACTTTCCCAAGCTTGAGAAAAAAAAGAGAGAGCAAGAAGAATGAGAGAGAAGAGTGGGAGAGATAGGAGAAGAGAAGAGGAATTTTGGGTAGATTGACCTTGCAAGAGAATAGATCCTATTAAAATGAGGGAGGGAAGACTCTTATTTATACTTGGGAGCCAAGAGTTACCCCTCTTGGATTCTCTCCAAGTGTCAACCTCATAGCATCATTGAGCATCTCAAGAAGGGGGGCACGCTTCCTAGGGATTTAGTCACTCAGGGTTTTGGTATTGAATTGAAATGAGTTGGCAAGGGTTTGAAAGGTTAAAGGATGAGGTGGAGGGACTAGGGAGGCACACCAAGGGAGAGAAGAGGCCCCACTTCATTTCTTTTTGATTTTTTAAAGATTCTTCTAGAAGGGGGGTGCAACTCCTCAAGGGGAAATGACGTTTTTCATTAATGGTTAGGTGAAGGGGAAAAGTAAAGGTTGGGAAAGGGTTAGGATAGATTAGGAATATTTTTGGGTAAGTTCTCCCACTCTTTCTCTAATTAATTTGCTCAAATTACAAAAAATTGACAATTTTGACTTTGTCAATTCCAACAATTAAATTGTTGTCTTAGCCGACTTAGACTCCCCATGGACAAACACCTAGAAAAACTTGTCCTATTGATATGAAACTTGGTCCAAGGGTGTATGGGGTCTCGTTCCATTTATTTTGAGCACAAATACCCCTATCAAAATCCAAAGGACCTATTATTTACATTTTTTATCAAAAATTAATTAAAATTACCATTAAATGGGTAATTTTAAAAAATAAAAAAAATTTATGTAGACTCGACGAAATTTCGCAAGACTCTAGGAGATGTCTATCATGGTCGTTTAATATATTCCATAGACACTAGATACCATAGGGCTCAGACATTCAAATAACTTTCACCACTTTGGAGAATTATTGTGGGAGTGAAAAACTCAAGGGAAATTAATAAGGTTGGTTAGGCCAAATTAATAACCTGAGGAAAAAAAAAAATCGATGAAAGGAACTCCTATAATTATGAAGTCATAGGAAACTGACCTAAACTATGATGCATGCAGACATTACATTATTATCCCACGCAGAGGAGCAAAAATTCCAATTACAAAAACACGTGTTGAAAGCCAAAACTGCCTTGTAGAACCAACAAGTCTTCAACTTGGTAGCACCATCAAGTGCATAATATTCATGGTACATGGATTTGACCCCCTAGTTGAAATAGGTGGTCAACATATAGCTCCATATATGGACGTGTGTTTGATCTTCAGTTGGGAAGGAGAGCATACGAGAATCCAAAATCTACAAAATAGAGTTCTCACCAATACCCAACATAAATACATGTATACACAAATGAATAAATGAAATGCTATAAAAAAAAATTACATAATGAAATAACTATTGTACAAAAATTACAAAATGAAACTATGATATAATGAATCATCATAATTACACAATGAATGATACAAAACTTAAAATAAAAGAGAAGGGTTAGAGATTCGTTACAAAGGGTGTCCCTTTGGACACCAAGTTTCCATGTGAAGAAACACTTCAAGGGGGATTCCTATCACTAGCATGTCTGACTTTATGTCATCCCACTGACTAAGAAGAGTTGTACGAAAAATGATACACTTTATCCTAATTTCTATTGTTCTCATGGGAATCCCTGCTTCTAACCTTAGGCCACTTGGGATAATCCTCCTTAAAACAATTCTGATGATTTTGCATGGGTGCCAAGTGAAAAGTTTATGAACTTAATTTTTCCTTAAAAGTATTGGCATACCTATTCATAGGGATGATATACTTCACATTATCATTACTAAACTTATCATCCTTACGATTTTCCATTAGATTTGCATCATATATTCTAGCTTTGATTTTCCCAATTTCTAAAAAACAAAGAGGATGTGGCCCAAGAATTCCATCTGATTTCTTATGAAATCTAACTAATTCCTCTGATGAATGATGAGTTGATGACACATTTTCAACTGAAAAATTCAAGTCTGACTTAAATTCTGAAGGAGTCAATTCATTATCCTTTTTATCCAAATCTTCTTCAAGAAAAATCCCATCAAAAGAATCCATGGTGTCCCAAACACTATAAATGTTTGGGAGTTCATATTTAACATCTTGGTAGATGTTAGAGAGGTAGAATCTATCTCATAACATCCCATCTCTAGTTCATGATACATAACATCATTTGTGGGATTCCTAGGATCCTCAACATGGTACTTTCTTTCCAACTCTCTGTTTAATCTAAACATGGAACCATTTGGAGTAGGAATGGTGGCATAAGTTAAATCCATTTGCAAATTTCTACCTAAATCTGCAGTTGTCTTCCTTGATAACAACATACCCCAAGCATCAGGCACATCAATTACAACAATATCCATCTCTATCATGATGTCTGGGAATGCTGCCAAGTGTACTTGTAATCCTATAATTAAGCCATGCACCTTAATTGTCTTGTTATCCATAGTGTTAGGGTCCTATAATATAGTCATATGTTCTCCAGTTATCTATTTGAGAATTGTTCTGATCAGGTTGAGAATTCTCTCATGATAATGTGCTCAGGAGTAATGGTTCAGTGGTATATCCAATGCTTCAAATCAAATATCTAGGTATACCCAGTGTTGTCAAATGGTAAGTTGGAATTATGATGCATCTACATGATATCTTGAAGGTTTAGAGTGACCCAATCAGTGGATTTCATGAATTTGGTTATATTTTAATTGTGGCATAAAAGTTGATTTTTGGTAGATAAAAGTTCGAAATCTTATAACCGTTAGCTACCGAAAGTTACAACTTTCAGTATCTATTCGACTTATTCACACCTATCATAAGCTTCCAAAAGCAATAAATCTAGCCAATGTTTAAAACGGGCTTGTCACTCCCAGATCAACGATTCTACACAGGTCATGATTTGTTGTTATGCTGCCAAAACTGCTTTCGGCAATCATTCATCCGATCTTCAGAAAGGAATTATGATTCATTTATCTTTTGTCCAATCAAATAATCATAACCTATATCATGCCCATACCATTTAATCTATCCCAAAAAATGGTCATGAGCCTTCCCATACTTTGAATCGGTCGATTGTCAGTTTGCATTTGTTTTAAATATGCCCACAGTTTCCCGAACCCTTTCATCCTCTGACTCTACTCTGAATCTCACTACTTTTTCCTTCCTCCATTTGAACTCACCTTCTTGCCTTTACATACACTAGATCCTCTGTCAACAATCCAGTTTTGAGGAATTTCTAATAGTTCTAGTGATGAAGAGCTCAACAGGAGGTGCCCTTATGAGGAAGGAACTGCAGGATACTTCATACCTGGAGGCACACCCTGAGGTCTGTGAACTATTCAAAGAGGTTGGATGCTACAGTTTCTACCAAAATATCCAGGGGTACCATCACGGTATTACAAAAGCATTTTCCAAGAGATTTGATGGCTTTAAGGTTCAACTTGGGCTTGTGGTGATGCAGATAGATGAGGCCAGTGTTGCAGCAACCACAAAGATGCCTGGTGAAGGAGAAAGGTGGTTTAAGACCACCTCAATCAAGGAAATCGATTTTAGGTCATTTCTCAAAGAAGAACATCAAAATATGAAATGGAAGAAAGATATTCCCAGGAGCTACTTGGAGGATAAATGACAAACATTTCTAAAGATGATTTAGGTTTACATCACTTGTGAGGGGAGGTATTGAAGGACCATGCTCTACCAATTTAGAATGCTCCTCCATTTCACAGATAATAAACCTCTGAATATACCCTTCTACCTCCTTAAGAGTCTTACCAAAATGGATTCTAAAGTTAAGACCAAGCCTTAGAAAAATAGCAACAGTCTATTTCATCATGGGCTAATCAAATTGATAGTTTTAGAAGAGATCAACAGAAGGAACAAGACTTCGGACTATCTCCTATTTTGGGGAGAATTTGGGCAATAATTTCAGCCCAAGAAAGGAGGAACTCCCTCACAGGAATTGAATTCCTCAAAAACCAGTAAGAGAAAGAGAAGAGCATTGTCTCCTATAGAAACTGCCACCAAGGTTTCTCCCTCAAAATCAAATAAATCAAAGAGGAAGTTAGAGTTTGGGAGGAAGGAAAAGGATGAAGGAACAACTATAGTGCAAAATTTCTTAAATCTACCATACTCAGATTCTGATTTAGATCAATTAGCTACAGAAATGGAAACAAATCCATCAACAGTAGAAATGGAAACCCCTGAAGAAGCTAGAACAACATCGAAGAATAGGGTCAACAACAAACCTAAAGTCCAGAAACTGAACGAAGAAATTGTCGAGTTAAAAGTGCTAGAAAGACATTTGAAAGGAGAGAATGAGACTCTTAAAAATTCATCCCTCAAAATTGGATCTACATTAGATCAGTTAGCCACCAAATATGAGAATGCAAAGCACAAGAACAAGAATCTTGTCAAACAGAATGGAAGATTGAATAACATGAACATACATGAACATGGTGTTGAGGTTTAATATTGTTCACAAAAAGCTGAAACCCAAAGCTCACCTCAGGATGAATACTCTAGCTGAAGTTGCCATTGATTTCAAATGAAGGGGTTATAATAGATGAAGCAGGGTCAATGGGAAACTCAACCAATTTTGACAAAGTTCGGGAGGAGTTACAAGTTTCGCCAGCTAAGAACCGTTTCAAAATCCATCGTTAGTTGCTGAAAATCATTCACAAAAAATTGCCAGCTAAATACACTCTGTTTTGGCCTCGTTAGTTTCCAAAAGTTTTGTTATCAGAAAAAAACACATAAATCTCCTCATATCAAGGAAAATGGATTCTTCAATGATCTCGAAGGCTTCCAGAAAATATTTTCAGTTAGGAATTGTCCTCAATATGTTGTTGTCAAGTTCAAATCGAATTATATCGGGTTTTTGAAGAATGTCAAAGTATATCCCTTTTCTTGGGATTTTGTTTTATTTTCCCTAATTTGATGATCACAGTCAGTAGGCAGTTATTGCTATTTTTACCCTTTCAATGGTAAAAATTGAATGTATTGTAATGAATTCAAGATATTTGGTATGATTTTGAAAGAGATCAAATCTCTATTTTGACAGAACATTAATTAGGTATTTGCAGAAATATCTAGAAACAATTAAGGGAGGGATTTGATCCCCTAGTCTGTAGGATCTGAATGTTAAGGGAAAATTATAAAAGATAGAATGCAATATGGCATAGGGGTTGGACCTCAAGATATGGATGGTACTGAAAGACCATCATCTATTGTAAATATGTTCAGGAGGTTGTAAGAGACCCTTTTTGGATGAATACAAAGACATTATGTTTCCATATTCTTGTGTTATTGTTATGTGGTGAAGTGTTCCTTTATGTAATACTTTTTCTCTCTGGTTTCACATTATGTTAACTTTCTTTATTTTTTATAAGAATATTATGTTCAGTATTTGTCTCAGACACCCTGTTCTGGATTAAAACAATATTTATGTTTTCTTCAGAAGTTTGAATGTAGAATTCAGGTAGCAATGCTCTACATCTGAATTGAACCCTAATAGATTCTTCTTTTCCATCTCACAAACTATAAGGATCCACTGACATGACTTCCTTTCCTGGTTACATATGATCTCATTTATTCCCTCATTTTATCATCTTTAACCTTTGACTCCATTTTGCCCGATGGTCCTCTTTTGTTGTCTTTGCCAAAAACTCAAAAACAAACCTCTTATCCTCATAACTAGCCTAATATCCAATCCAAACAAATTTAAATCATACAGAGAGATCCCTCTCTGAGTCATGGAGGGATAGATCCTTGAATCCAAGTGGTTTTGTGGTTACCTCTGTCAATTTCTCCCTCAGACTAGGAAATTATGGAGTGATAACATAATGGCGACGATACTGGGGAAACCTTCCTTGGATAGCATATCATGTTCCAAATCTGATTACTGATGGTGGACTCAAACACAAGAAGGATGAAAACATTCACCCGATGACTCCAATTAGCTCCATATCAGTTCCAATTCGAAGAATCTTGTTGAGCCTCCAAATTGACATCCCCATTACCATATTATACTCCTCATTTATACCTTTTTGGCCTGCCTGAGCTTGGATCAATGATAAAGAACCCTACCTTTAGTCACTGATAAGGTCATAAGGTAAAGTACAATTGAATTCATGCATTTTGTGGTTTATTAAGATAGAAGACTAAATAATTCATGTACTAATGTTTAAAATTGCCATGTGTAGCCTTTGACCTTTGGATGAATTCCAACACTTCTATGTCAGCTCAGTTATCCGGTACTTATGCGCCAGATTTCCCATTGTCTGAATCCGGTACCAAGCGCACCTTCCGTTCAGATACGGTACCCATATACCATTCACTGTTGCGATCCGGTACCAACGATTGTAGACTGTTCTAGTCTGGTACCAACCAATTGCATATTGTTCAGATCCAATACTATCTACCAAATCTCACCTATCGCGATCCAGTACCAATAAAGGAAACAAAGTATGCTAAGATTGGCTCCAGATCATGCCCGGGATAATTTTTGAGTGTTTATGAAATCATCAAGTTCTAGCAAGACTATGTTAAGCCAGTTTGTTTATTGCTTCATCCTCATACACTTCGTGTCATGAGGACGAATCTTAAAATATGTAACCGAATATATAAATTTGACAATTGTTGATTTGTAAAATATTTCACCTCCTTGTGTTTCACGACTAAGACTGTTTAAATAGTCATGGCAAGGATGGTGGAAGTAGTAGTGAGATAACATATTACAACATGTGAAGCAGCATTACATATTGTAGAACATCTCTTGAGTTGAATTTTAATAGAAGGATGCCATTTATTCCCATGTCTTGATCATTTATGAATGAATGTGAGTTGATTTGTTAGTATAGTTTCATGTTTAGAGGTTTTGAGTAAGAGTGATGTGTGGATTAAAGGCCAACTTAATGTAGAATCTAGTCGCTGCCTATTGAAGAAAAAAGGGCCCACCGCCCAACAAAGGTCAACATCCTTATAGAGTATTGTTAAAATTTGGTTTCAATAGTATAATTGTTAAACTAGTTGAAGCTTTGATTCTTCCAGATAATAGCAGTATAGTTTCAGTTTAGGATTTTGATTATATGATTGCGTAGGGATCTTTATTTACTCTATTTTTGCATATGCTCTGTTTCTGTTCTTATGAATTTGATTTTTCTTAATGGACATGGATGTTGGCATCAATAGTCAAATATAATTGGAAAAGAACTAGTGAAGTTCACAATAGAATATTATGAACCACAACATACTCAATATACTAGCTATTTGAACTACCCATGCTATGTCTTGATGATTGATGTGTGATTTCCCTTTCAGAAGTGTGATTGCATAGTTAGCTTTATGGGTCAGATAACAGAGTTGATCTGTCAAATAACTCCATCTCATATTTTCATGTGCCCCAATGGAGTATAAAGCTTCTCTGTGAAAGGCAACCAAAGTGTGTTTAAATTTGTTTCTTAATCCATATTATTTCTATAATCGTGACATTAGAATTACCTCTCTTACTGGTGTCTTGTAACTCTATTGATTACGAATCCTAGATTGATAATTAATGAGTGCATTATACTAATAATATAAGAAGAAAAACATTTTGGTTATAAGACACACAAAATCTAGTCTCTAAACCATCTATCAATGGAGGAGGAGCACCTAGAGAAATTGCAGAAGAAATAAAAAAAAAAACATGCAACCACAAAGACTAAGACCTTCGGGTTTCCAATCTTGGATATTTCTAGAAACATCAGCATGAAGAATATCCCACTATCATCATTACTCACTTTTAGAGGTATGTCAACTGAAGATCCAACCCTATTTTTATTCGAGTTGGACATATTATGTAGAATCTATAACTACTCAGACGATGCCCAAAAAATTAAGCTCTTTCTAGCCACGATAAAAGACTCAGCCCTGAGAGGGTTCATGAGCTTAGGAGAAAATACAATTCTCTCTTGGGATCAAATGAAAGAAACATTTTTACGGAAATACCAAGACTATTGTAAGGATAATGCTAAAAATAACATTTTAAAAATGTAGCAAACAGAAGATGAAAGCCCTGAAGACTACTTATGAAGGTTCTTATACAACTATCATAAATCAAAATTATTCACCACAGACCCAGTTGTAGTAAGAACTATATTTTTGAAAAGTCTTAGAGATGACTGCATAGAATTTTTAAATTTGTTAAGTTCAGGAGATGTGCACCAAAATCCCTTTGTAGAAATTGTAGATTACTATAGAAGATACTCAAGGGGACAAGCTAAAATAAGCAAAGGACCAAGAGATTATTTTAGTAGAAATTTAGGACAAAGCTCAGGGACTGTTAGCAGAATTGAGTTAGGAAACTTATTGGAGAACTTTAAAACAAACATCTTGAGCACAATCAGTAACCAGTTAGATACTCTAAAACTGAAAAAGAAACAAGAAAAAGAGGTTGTTTTTTCATTCTTTTTTCCTAAATGTCGAAAGAAGCACCCTGAGAAAGAATGCTCATTAAATGTCATAGAAGTTTGTGGCCTGTGTACAGTAGGGCACCTCACATATGAGTGTCAAACTTTTCTTGAGCTACAATCCATGCATAGGGGACAGGGAGTCTCACAAGAACAACCATACCCCTCTAGGAGGCCTTGGAGAGCACAAAACCCCAATGCATTTTATGACCCTAATACACAATACCAACAACAACAATGGGGTCCTCCTCCAATGCCCTATTTCCAATGGACACCTCAACAAGCTCAAACTCAACCTTGGCAACAAGGTTGGAGGGGGCCTGTGTATGTGATCCCTCTTACCCTACATATCCATAGTATCTCGCAAACATTTCCCAATTAATACATGGATTTAACCCAGCTCAGATGCAATCTTTACTCCCGCCTCCTATACAACAACAATTCACAGCACCCTTGAACCCTAACCAACAACAACAAGAACCTATAAATGCCAATCAACAACCACAAAACCAAGATGCCCAAAACCCTCCTAGACCAACAACAATCCCTACCCAGCCAATTCCTAACCCCAATAATCGACCCACCCACCCTGTATAGAATGAAAAAATCCAAACCTTTCCCACCTATGAAATTCAACTAATATTTGAGAAAGTTGTAAATCAATCAAATTCTGGAGTAATAATCCAAGAATAAAATGATATTGAACAAGAAAACACTCAAACCGTCCCTGAAGAAGGAGAGACTTCCCCTCATATTCCAACCACTTATCAGTCTGTAGGAGTACCTCAACAAGTTAATCTTCCACCCTACCCTGAAAGACTATTAGTGAAGAAACCTGACCCCTCCTTGCATAAAGACATAGAGGATGAGTTACGAAATGTATGTATAAAAATACCTCTGCTGCAAGCTATCAAAGATATCCCCATATATGCCAAAATAATAAGGGACATTTTCCTTAAGAAACTAGGAAGGAAGAATAAGGAACCTCCCCTCATTCAGGTGGTAGGACAATTATCTGAATTTATTTCCGAAATTCCATATAAATATAACGACCCTGGGAATCCAGTAGTCACTATTGAAATTAATGGTATTTCCTTACCAAACACACTCATTGATTTGGGTGCAACAATTAATGTAATGAATTTTGACACTATGCAAAAACTCCAAATCAACCGGTTAAGACCAACCCAAACCATGATAGAGTTGGAAGATAAGTTAGTCATTAGCCCTGCGGGAAGTTTAGATGTTGTCACAGTTACACTAGCTTCTTAGGAATATCCAATAGACTTTCTAGTCATCTATTCTAAATAATCCTCCAAACTAGGACACCCTTTGGTTCTTGTCCGCCCTTGGCTGGCCACATCAGATGCCTTTATTAGCTGCCGGTCTAGCGAGATGACTATATCCAATGGCACACATAGCCAAAATCCTGTTCTCTTCCCTCCTGCCCAACCGGCACAAGAGATACCTCTTTGGCTAGAAAACCCTTATGGAGAGGAAGATTGCATCCGACCACTGTTAACACTTGAACAAGTAAAAGGTATGCAAGAACAATCAAATGAACAAGTCTTAAGTTTATTTTTGGTTGATACAAACTGCATTGAATATCCTAGGTCTTTTGCAGAATTGTCACACATTTTTAGTTCCAAATTCCAACAAACTTGGCACCCTGATATCACTCAATTATATACTTTATCACCAGCTTCCTTAGAGAAGGAAGAAAGTACTTAACTTGTTGAGATTAGACCAGGAAAACCTTTGTATATCAACTCTAGTTTGGAACAAGAACAAAAGATACAAGTAATTGAAATGCTCCGAAGACAATTTGATGCCTTTGCATGGGATTATGAAGACATGAAAGGCATTCACCCTAACACATGCACACATCATATCTACACTAATGACCAAATTAGACCATTTAGATAGCCTCAGTGAAGGATTAATCCAACCCTCAAAGATATTGTAAAAGAGGAATTGCAAAAACTCCTTCAAGACAATCTCATATACCCCATTTCAGATAGTCAATGGGTGTCTCCACTTGTCATAGTTCCCAAGAAAAAATGTAAGTGGATAATATGTGTAGACTTTAGGGATTTGAACAAAGCCACCCATAGGGATTATTTTCCCTTACCCTTCATTGATCATGTGTTGGATACCTTGTCCAGAAAGAAGTATTTCTCATTCCTATATGGGTTTAGTGGTTATAACCAAATACAAATAGCATCCGAAGACTAGGAGAAGACCACTTTCACTTGCCCATGGGGAACCTATGCTTATAGGGTTCTTCCTTTTGGACTTTTCAATGCCCCAACCACTTTTCAAAGAGTTTTCCTAGCCATTTGTTCTGACTTGACCAATGATTGCGTAGAAGTCTACATGGATGACTTTACAGTCCATGGAAATGACTTCCATGAAGCTTTGACCAGTCTAGAAAAAGTCTTTATTAGGTGTAAGGAAACTAATCTTTCCCTAAGTAATGAAAAGTCAAAGGTGAAGCTCACTGAAGGTGTTGTTTTGGGACATCACATCTCTGGTTCTGGAATGAGAATTGATCCTGCAAATATTCACATCATCACACAAATTAGAATACCTTCCTCACAAAAGGAAGTTCACATATTTTTAGGGCATGCTGGCTACTATAGAAGATTCATTCCGAATTTTACAAGCTTAGTTATTCCCTTATTTAAGTTATTATCTAAAGAAGCTAAATTTAATTGGAATGATGAATGCCAAGTATATTTTGAAATTCTAAAACAGAAACAGTCAAGTACTCCTATATTAAGAGGACCAAATTGGTCCCTTCCTTTTCATATCTGTATTGATGCCTCAGACACAGCTCTGGGGGCAGTTCTTGGACAAAGGGAAAATTAGATGCCTTATGCTATTTACTTTGTCAGTAAAAATCTTTCCCCAACAGAAGTTAATTATACGGTCACAGAAAAATAATTGTTAGTTGTAGTCCATGTTATCAATAAATATAGACACTACATTACAGGATATCAAGCTTTTGTACACACTGATCATTCAACCATCAAATTCCTAATGAAGAAACCTATAACAAACCCTAGAGTTACAAGATGGTTTTTATTATTACAAGAGTTTAACATCAATATTCTTGATAGACCTGGTAAGGATAATCTTGTGGCTGATTTCTTATCTAGAATGATTCATCTGGGAGATAATGCACTAGTAGATGATAACTTTCCCAATGAATTTTTTTTTTTCTATTTCTACATTTACTCCTTGGTATGTAGATGTAGCTAACTATCTTGTAACAGGGAAGGTGCCTCAAAAATTGTCTCCTAGAGAAAAACAAAAAGTAATTCAGCTAAGTGAAAACTACATGTGGCATGATGATTGTCTTTACAAAACAAGACCAAATTTGGTAATCAAGAGATGTGTAAAGGAAGACGAAATCCATGATATTCTGCAAGCCTGCCATGATGGTCCTTGTGGAGGCCACTTTGCTGACAAGAGGACTTCTTATAAAGTTCTGCAATCTGGTTATTATTGGCCTAATATTTTCAAAGATGCCAGAACTTATGTATCCAATTGTGATGAATGCCAACGAATGGGTAAGCCTACTGCACAAGACCAAATGCCACTTCAAGCCCAAGTAATCATTGAGCCTTTAGAGAAATGGGCATTAGATTTTGTAGTGCCCATTCACCCTGAATCTAAAAAGAAAAAGTATATACTTGTATGTATTGACTATGTGACTAAGTGGGTTGAAGCAAAATCATTACCAGCTGTAAGCGAACAATCAGTGGTAGATTTCCTTTTTAATGACATCTTTACTAGTTTTGGTGTACCTTGATAAATTGTGACTAATCAGGGGACTCAATTCACCTCTCATCTAGTCAAATCAGCTACAGAATAGTACCAAATCAAGCACATGAAATCTACACCTTATCATACACAGGCGAATGGACAAGTAGAATCCACCAACAAAGTCATTGAGTCCATTCTTACTAAAAAAATACAGCTACACCACAAGGATTGGGCTGACAGATTACTAGAAGCCTTATGGGCTTATAGAATCACCTGGAGGAATACAATAGGACATACACCTTACGAATTGGTGTACGGGAAGCATGTGCTTCTCCCCATAGAATTCCAGATCAAAACCTTCAGGACTGCTGTACAAATTGGCATGAACTTAGACGAAGCTTAGCAACAAAGGCTCTTGCAGCTTAATGAGCTGGATGAAATCAAGAAGGAAGCACTTCAAAGAACCACCCTCGTACAAGAGCAGAGAACAAAATGGCATGACAAGTATCTTAAAAAGAAAAATTTTCAACAGGGAGATTGGGCCTTGTTGTATGACAACAGCTTCAAGAACTTCAAAGGCAAGTTAACTACTCGTTGGTTAGGACCTTATGAGATTGGCACTATCTACGATAATGGTTCAATCAAAATAAATACATTTGACTAACATCATACACCCCTATTATCACTCCAAGAAACTCCTTAGGGTTGTAGACTAAGGATGCTTGGTAACTTAAAAATAATGTGTAGGTATGCTTGGAACAATGGGGTCCTTAATGATCAATGTAATAGACAACTTGTCATACATCTAAAGAAACAGTGCTTTCAGGAAACAATAATCAGATCAAGTAATTTGAAAGGAGACGATGAAGAACACTAATCTTGATTGCCAAATACAACTGGATGTAGGGCTTAATGCAAGATAGAAATAAATCCTTCACTTCAAGTCTATGAGATCAATAAAGAGATAACAGTCTTCATAAGCTAAGATAAACTGAAATAAAGTACAGAAAGGGAAACATGAATATTTCTGATATTGAAAGCAAAAGGAGACTGTAATTTTATTATGTAAATAAGAGTCTATACAGTAGCACAAAATATATTCCCAGTTTGAACCCTTGTCTCTTAGAAAAGATAGGCATTTATAGCCTTTTAGAATCAGTTTTTAAGATCCTTAAAACTTGGATCTGTATCTAAAAATAGCAAATCAAATTAACTAAGACAATCGATAACAAAGACTAGTGGCTAGACTAGCATTCAAACTGTCTTCCATCTCAAAAATTGACATCTGTGCTTTATCAACTTTTGGAATCTGTTGTGTCATGAAAAATGGTAAAGGCACCTGTCTTGGCAGCTGGATTTCTTCAATTACTCATAGTCGAAACTTTAGGAGACCAATTTAGCATGTGGTTTTCAAAACTCCCACGAATCTTTGATGCTGAGTATTTTTTGACCAAGTTGTTAATCCTTTAATGCTCTGAACCTCTTTAAATCCTTTGAAAATCGCCCTGCTCCATCTTTATCTTTCAAAAATTCTTTTTGTGCCTTCACCAGCTAACTCGCCTTATGATTCGCTGGTTAGCTGGTGAAAGCTCTGCCTTTCACCAACTAACTGGTTGTAAATTTTCCCTTTGTGCTGGTGAAAGCTCTACCTTGGCCAAAAATGAACTTTCCCCTCCAAAACTGTTGTTCTATCAAAAACTCAACGTGTTTCTACTTTATCTCCTTGAATATTCACAACAACCTGAGCTAGCACTTGCAAATCTGGGTGTGACTTTTGATTTTTCTACAATTTTCTAATCTTCCTCTTAAGGCGTTTTGCTAACCACCATAGACTGTTATAGTCTTTGGTGATTTTCTTCTTTCTATTCTTGTCCTTGACACTTTCACGAGCCAGATTTTCAAATGCAGCATTTGTTTCTGCGAAATTATCAGACAGAGTTTATTATCTCTCCTTAATTACTCTTTCTAAAACCTCCTGTTGAGCAATCACTTCTTTAAGTTGCTTGATTTTCTGTGATTTCTTTGACCCTTTGCCCTTTTATGTTTGGCCTTCATCAGTGGGAGTGAAAGTCTCACAATCCTGTGCAAATCTCATGGAGTGTTCAGGTCTTTTAATGGCAGGGATTTCATCTTCTTTATCTAACTCTGAGTCTGTGTATGGGAGATTTAAGATGTTTGTTTTCCTTTCTGTAGTAGTTTCAAAATCTAACTTTTTCTTTGACCTACGAGACTTTACACCAGAGATCCTATCTTATGGTGGTCCTAGGAGAGTTCTCCTCTTCCTCGATCTGCTTTGAGGAGTCAATTGCCTTTTTCCAGCTCTCTTCTGCTCATTCATGGGCTAAGTTTGAGTTTCAAAGCCCTCCCAAAAAAGAAAATGTTTCCAAGTCCTTCCTTTTTGTCTTAGCTCCTCCAAGATTATCAATTTGATTAGGACAAAGTGACAAAGAGTGTTCTTCATACTTAGAGGTTCATCTCTAATCTTTTTACAGACTTTAGTTAAGCTTTTGTGCAAGAAGAAAGGTAAATTTAGGAGAGTTTTCCCTGTAAAATGGTCTAAGAGCTTGAAATGGTATAGCATCAGCTTGTTGTACCTGCCTTCTAAGGTTATATAGAGTTGGATTCCCTTGAACAAATCCTGCCACTCATCCTCTAAATGAGAAACTGGCATGCTTTTCTTCCATTCATCATTTCTGAATTTTTCCTTTAGATATGCTCTGAAATTTAGGTTCTTGGTTGCTGTTGTTTTGAACCAACTTTGGCCTGATCTAGGTAAACTAGTCGCTGCAGCAATGGCGGCTTCATCCACGATGATTTCTAAAGACCCGACACAGGCTTTATTTCCATTGTATGTTTTAGAAAATGCTTCAGTTGTTGTTTGGTGACAGTCGTTCTGTAACTTCTCGACATATCCCATGTAGCCTGCATCTGAGAAGTGTTTTTGCACCTATGGATGCGCCTATAGAAAAGACTGATTTTCCAATTCTTTCCTTAACAATGAACCACTTCGTCTCCTTGCCATCTGCAATTCAAAACCCAAACAATTTTGCACACAAAAACACTGTAGTCTGTTGTTTGAGCCGAGGTTTGGCGTTGGTGAAAACGCTCGGCATTGTCTTTCAAAAATGAAAACATATCATATGCATGTGGATGATGCGTGTTGGGGATATGATGTGTCGATTTGATGTCACCAGTCGAGTAGTACCGCTCCTTTACCTGTGATGATAGATTTGAATTTGCCATCTCCAGCGCCATTATCTCGTGAAGCATGCAATTCTGAACACGATCTGCTTTGCAATCCGATTTAGACGTGCAAACCCGAATCTTCATCATTATCTTCTTTCACCAGCGCCTTATAATGATTACATGACATGTGCTGAGCATGTCATCTTTGATTTTTTGAAAACGTGGAGAAAACACATGTGATCCACGCTTTCACCAGCTAACGGCTCGTGGGGAAATGCTCCTTAGCTGTTGAAAATCACCACTTTCACCAGCTAATCATCAAATTTGAAACACGCGTTAGCTGTTGAAAGTCTTTTCATGAAATTTTTAAAGAAAAGACCTTTATGGATCGTCTTATTTCTAAGATATGAATTAAAACCTAAGTTTTGCCACTAGAAAAACTTAAAACAAAAAGGAGAAAACTACCAATAACCATGCTATCAACCACAAAATGAAACCATAGAGACTGGTTCATTTTGGGAGCTAACATTTGGCTCCAATTGGGATGGGAACCTCCCTGTTATCCACATTTTTGGTTATCGAGATGATGACATGTTAATGACATGATGATGGAAGATCTAACTCTTCATTAAGATCATTTTCATGAAGAAAGTTACACTTATCAGCTTCTCAAAATCACACTTTTGAAGATAGTACGCAAGATGCATATATACTAGCGAATATGATTTCATGAGTTGCATTGATCATTGCGGACTCCTTGCTTATGTGTTAATGAAAGTGAGTGCGGATATGTTTTTGAAGGAGAAAATGAATAAGTTCGATCCTTCTAGAAGGAATCTTCTAGAAAGATGAGTTGGAGTTGAATGGTTGGCAAAATTAATGAATCTCCAGATATCTTGGGATTATGATTCCTATCCAAGTAACTAAACAATCTTTCCTATATATTGAAGAGATGATTCATGAAAAGGGTTAAGAAGAACAAGTAGCAAATTAGCAAAGAGTAAGATATTGGAGAATTGGTGAACTCTTGTATGGAGAATTCTTCTTCTGCGACAAATAGAAACCGACCACAAGGAGTTATGTGGTGGAAGTTCTTCATGCATGATGAGCAAATGTGTGTGTGTCGAAACTAGAAACGTTGAAAGGATCTCGACGTAAGGAGGCTCGGGTTATGTATATTTCTCTTTCAGTTAATATAATACATGAATATGTCCCTTTCCCATAATGATATCATCTTATTACATGATTCCTTGATCACATGTATAGTCTAGGTTTTGAATATATTAATGTCTTTGTTGTGTGATTGGTTTGTGTTGTGATTGGTTTTGTGTTGTTGTGATTGGACGGCCTTAAGAGCAGTAGCGAGGCGAGGAGGTAAAAGTACTCAAATGGATTGTTATTCTCGAAACGAGGTGGTGATGATTGAGGACTATGCATATCTTGGCACGGATTTCGAAGGTGATCGACCTGCAGCTCTTCTGAGGGTTCACAGTGGAAAACATTGGTAAGAAGGTCACCAACTTTTAGAGTTTTAAATGTTTTATATTTTAATGATATTAAATAGCTCCTTCTTTTCCCTCGGGATTCTGATCGAGACTACTTTCTTTATTGGCTAGCGTCCAAATTATACCATTGGCATGGTTCTCGTTCAGAGGATGATGCCCATGATGAACATGTTATCTATTACTGAGTCGAAGTTTGACTCTGGAAATTAAATATCAACATGTTGAGAAAGGCGTGGCAGGCTGGCATTCAGCGTTCAACGTTTCGTCACTACATTCTTGCCAAAAAAACTACTGTGATTTCTCCCTGTAACCCCAAAATACAAGCATATCTTGACTCGTCAATTCTTGGGGGCAATTACTCAAATAGTTATTTATTCTCGGAGTTGATGCAGGTTTGAATATATTAATGTCTTTGTTGTGATTGGTTTTTTTTTTTTTTTTTTTTTTTTTTTTTTTTTTAAATGTTCATGTGTGAGGATCTATAGAGATAAGGAGAGCTTTCATAAAGTAAGTACATCATCCTTCTTCTCTTGTCCATTATGCTACTTTAGAACTAGGGGAAAGAGTAGTATTCTTCTCTTGTCCATTCAATACTTTAGAACTAGGGAAAGAGTAGTATTCTGTCACGGTTTGTTCCAGATCCAGGTGGATCTGGGGAGATTGGTCTGTGTCCGCACTCACGAATTTATCCTTGAACACACATTGTTCACAAATGAAAGAAAATTGATAAGAGATGAGAGACCAAATCAAATTCCAAAAGTACATTTATTACCTAGCATATGATCCCATGCTTTTAAAAATTGAAATTTCCTTTCTTCTAATAACTTATTGACAAGGGCAACTTTCAACAATGAAAATAGGGAGGTTTTTATATTTTACCAGAAGAACAGATCCAACCTAACTTTCTTCAGAGATTTATTATCATTAGATGTTATAGATAAATTTCACAGTATAAGTAGATTAGACTCCCTAGTCAAGGCATCACTCTTAAGAAGTTTCCTTCTTAGATAATATAGGATTTAGATGTCAAACCAGTAAAGTTTACTTAGGGTAATTCTCAAATGGACATTTTCTTGTAGTATTTATTTGTTTGTTAATCTGGAGTTTGTATATTATAAGTGTCATCAGTGACCTTTGTCTGTAGTATTCATTTTTTATGACAAAAGTGAATTTTTCATCAGACAAGTATAAATGAGACATTTCTCAACCAGAACCCACTACCAGCAAGCATGTTCAGTACTCTAGTGGGGTAGTTGTGATAATTAGTGAGAGACATACCTTCCCTGGGTATAATGCCCCATTGCCAACATTCCTATTCAGTACCTTGATGGGTTTGCCTAGTCATACCACAGACCAGTACCCGCTACCAGTAGACCTGTTCAGTATCCCAATGGGTTAGTCTCTTAAACCCTTTTTGCATCAGAGGCTTCTTGTCCATCGTCACCTATTTTAGTTTTTGTTAAAGAGTGATTTTGCATGGTGACAGGGGAGGATCGTATGAAAACCCTTTTACAGGATGGGATGGTATTGGGTTAGAAGCTATATTCTCTTATTTGAATGTATTTAAAGATTTGTCTGAAGGAAAAATAAACTTATGTATGCACATTTTTAGAATGATACATATGTATGATTTGTCTAAGTTTGTCCATAAGAGAATGACCTAAAGTTACCTTAGGGTACTGAAACATCCTCTTCCATAAAAATTTCCTAGTGTGCCCATGATAGAGAGTGTTCATATACTCATATGCTACTTTTTAATAAAGATAATCCAATGATTACTTTCGAAGTCTAGTTAGGGTGAAATGGTTACTTATAGGCTAATATACTTTTATCCCTTTAATCATGCTAAAATATTGGATAAAGGAAACCTATGGAATTTGAATTAGATTAAGAATGGTTCCTTTAACAACATAGCTAAATATTATATCTTCTTTGTCAAGCAACATAACCAAAAGAAATTAAAATATTTCTTAATAGCTAGCAACAGAACCAAAAGAAATTAAAAATACTTCCCTTTAGTCAGCAACAGAACCAAAAGAAATTATTGCTTCATAAGAGCTGCCATTTGATGCTACATTTGACTCCTTGGTTCCATCTTAAGGGGTTACTGCATGGCTTCACATAAGTATAAAATTCTTTGTCAATTAGGTGATGTGTCATGATAGTATCGTATAAGAACAGACTTCTGGTATCGGACCAACACATAATTTCTGGTACCGGATCAGCACTGTTGGTACTAGACTAGAACTAAGTATTTGTTGATGCCTACAAATTGATGTTTTAGCAAGTTTGTGAAGGATCAAATAAATTATATAAATCTACTAAAAATAAAATGCAAAAGTAAAACAAAGGAGGGAAGAATCCATTGTTACCTACAACTTATTAACAAAACACAATCCACACCTATGTACAAAAGTTTAAAAAGTAAATCAATCAATCATTCTGGATCAGTAGGAAGATCTCCTTCCTTACGGATCACCTGCATATCTGAATTCTATAGCACACGTGTCATAAATTCCTCTTTTGACAGGGGTTTGTTGTAAATTATCAATCGGTGCCCATTCACAAGTAGGGGTTGTTAGCTCCCAAAATGAACCAGTCTCCATGGTTTCATTTTGTGGTTGATAGCATGGTTATTGGTAGTTTTTTCCTTTTTGTTTTAAGTTTTTATAGTGGCAAAACTTAGGTTTTAATTCATATCTTAGAAATAAGACAATCCATAAAGGTCTTTTATTTAAAAATTTCATGAAAATACTTTCAACAGCTAACACATGTTTCAAAGTTGATGATTAGCTAGTGAAAGTGGCGATTTTCAACAGCTAAGGAGCATTTCCCCATGGGCCATTAGCTGGTGAAAGCGTGGATCACGTGTGTTTTCTCCACATTTTCAAAAAATCAAAATATGACATGCTCAACACATGTCATGTAATCATTATAAGGCGTTGGTGAAAGCAGATAATGATGAAGATTCGGGTTTGCACGTCTAAATCAGATTGCAAAGCGGATCGTGTTCAGAATTGCATGCTTCACGAGATAATGGCACTGGAGATGGAGAATTCAAATCTATCATCACAGGTAAAGGAGTGGTACTACTCGGCCGGTGACATCAAATCGATGCATCATATCCCCAACATGCATCATCCACATGCATATGATATGTTTTCATTTTTGAAAGACAACGTCGAGCGTTTTCACCAGTGCCAAACCTCGGCTCAAACAACAGACTACCGTGTTTTTGTGTGAAAAATTGTCTCGGTTTTGAATTGCAGATGACAAGGAGATGAAGTGGTTCATTGTTAAGGAAAGAATTGGACAGTCTGTCTTTTCTACAGGTGCATCCAGAGGTGCAAAAACACTTCTCAGATGCAGGTTGCATGGGATATGTCGAGAAGTTACAGAATGACTGTCACCAAACAACAGCTGAAGCATTTGCTAAAACATACAATGGAAATAAAGCCCGTGTCGGGTCTTTAGAAATCATCATGGATGAAGCCTCCATTGATGCAGTGACCAGTTTACCTAGATCAGGCCAGAGTTGGTTCAAAACAACAGTAACCAAGAACCTAAATTTCAGAGCATATCTAAAGGAAGAATTTAGAAATGATGCATGGAGGAAAAGCATGCCAGTTTCTCATTTACAGGATGAGTGGCATGATTTGTTCAAGGGAATCCAACTCTACATAACCTCAGAAGGAAGGTACGACAAGATGATGCTATACCATTTCAAGCTCTTAGACCATTTTACAGGGAAAGCTCTCCTAAATTTACCTTTCTTCTTGCACAAAAGCTTAACTAAAGTCTGTAAAAAGATTAGAGATGAACCTCTAAGTATGAAGAACACTCTTTGTCACTTTTCCCTAGTAAAATTGATAATCCTGGAGGAGCTAAGACAAAAAGGAAGGACTTGGCAACATTTTCTTTTTTAGGAGGGCTTTGAAACTCAAACTCATCCCATGAATGAGCAGAAGAGAGCTGGAAAAAGGCAATTGACTCCTCAAAGCAACTCTAGGAAGAGGAGAACTCTCCCAGGACCACCAGAAGATAGGATCTCCAGTGTAAAGTCTCACAAGTCAAAGAAAAAGTTATATTTTGAAACTACTATAGAGCAACCTACAGAAAGGAAAACAAACATCTTAAATCTCCCATACACAGACTCAGAGCCAGAGAAAGAAGATGAAAACCCTGCCATTAAAAGTCCTGAACACTCCATGGGATTTGCATAGGATTGTGAGACTTTCACTCCCACTGATGAAGGCAAAACATCAAAGGGAAAAGGGTCAAAGAAATCACATAAAATCAAGCAACTTAAAGAAGTGATTTCTCAACAGGAGGTTTTAGAAAGAGTAATTAAGGAGAGATACAAAACTCTGTCTGATAATTTCACAGAACAAATGCTGCATTTGAAAAGATGGCTCGTGAAAGTGTCAAGGACAAGAAGAGAAAGAAGAAAATCACCAAAGACTATAATAGTCTATGGTGGTTAGCAAAACACCTTAATAGGAATATTAGAAAATTGAAGCAAAAGAAAAAGTCACACCCAAATTTGCAAGTTCTAGCTTAGGTTGTTGTGAATATGCAAGGAGATAAAGTAGAGACACGCTGAGTTTTTGATAGAACAATAGTTTTGGAGGTGAAAGTTCATTTTTGGCCAAGGCAGAGCTTTCACCAGTGCAAAGGGAAAATTTACAACCAGTTAGCTGGTGAAAGGAAGAGCTTTCACCAGCTAACCAGCAAATCATAAGGCGAATTAGCTGGTGAAAGCACAAAAAGAATTTTTGAAATCTAAATATGGAGCAGGGCGATTTTCAAAGGATTTAAAGAGGTTAAGATCATTAAAGGATTAACAACTTGGTCAAAAAATACTCAGCATCAGAGATTCGTGGGAGTTTTGAAAACCACATGCTAAATTGGTTTCCTAAAGTTTCGACTGTGAGTAATTGAAGAAATCTAGCTGCCAAGACAGGTGCCTTTACCATTTTTCATGACACAACAGATTCCAGAAGCTGATAAAGCACACATGTGAATTTTTGAGATGGAAGACAGTTTGAATGCTAGTCTAGCCACTAGTCTTTGTTATCGATTGTCTTAGTTAATTTGATTTGCTATTTTTAGATACAGATCCAAGTTTTTAGGATCTTAAAAACTGATTGTAAAAGGCTATAAATGCCTATATTTTCTAAGAGACAAGGGTTCAAACTGGGAAGATATTTTGTGCTACTGTATAGACTCTTATTTACATAATAAAATTATAGTCTCCTTTCGATTTCAATATAAAAAATATTCATGTTTCCCTTTCTGTACTTTATTTCAGTTTATCTTAGCTTATGAAGATTGTTATCTCTTTATTGAGCTCATAGACTTGAAGTGAAGGATTTCTTTCTATCTTGCATTGAGCCCTACATCCAGTTGTATTTGGCAATCAAGATTAGTGTTCTTCATCGTCTCCTTTCAAATTACTTGATCTGATTACTCTTTCCTGAAAACACTGTTTCTTTAGATGTATGATGAGTTGTCTATTACATTGATCATTAAGGACCCCATTGTTCCAAGCATACCTACACATTATTTTTAAGTTACCAAGCATCCTTAGTCTACAACCCTAAGGAGTTTCTTGGAGTGATAACAAATTGGCGTCGTTGCCGGGGAAATGAAATTTAAGTTCTGCTTTCCTGGGATACGACACAGAGCTGATCTTTGATTATAGACAAAGATTAGACATTTTAGTTGGTTGTAATTATCTATTCGGCGACTCCACAAGTTCATCCTGGCTCCTAAGAGGATCAGTACTAGGGAGAATCCTCAAGAATCACTTATCACACCAGTGTCCAATCCAGAACTAATTCTCGGGAGAGGAAAGACAATTCAGGGTCAAGATTCAAGATCAGATACAGAAGGTAATCCTCTTTTTAGTTATGGAAAATCTACTACAGAAAAATTTGACTTCTTTTCAAAGAGCATTGATGAAAAAAATGCTGTAAATATTGTAGAAGAACAAACTCCTTTTGATCAACA
>SNQJ01S0048270.1:81315-100870 GCA_010110895.2 Picea sitchensis | reverse complement strand
CTTGGTTGAGAAGAATGGGGCAGATAGCCCATTGTTGATATTCTATATTGAGGGCATACATTCTTTCAGATCTCATATATGTGAGTGAAAGATTGGCCCAGATGATTATTGCTGATATTATATATTGAGGGCAGACACTCTTTTAGATCTCACAGATGTGAGTGAAAGATTGGCCTAGATAATACAGTTTTTATCATAACATTGTTTTTATGCAGGATGCTCTTAGATGTTTGTTATGAAGACTATATGACAGTAGATGAGGAATACTGTGGTGAATATGTTTCACTATTCACAACCATATGTTGCTGATCAAGTACTTATGTATTACTTGATGTGGTAGTAAACCACTGGATTGTAGTTGTGAACTACTATGAATAGACACAGGTGTGTTCTATCCTCATTCTAATTGCCTTGAAGACTATCAACAATTATTAGAGATAATGATCATTCAGATGAATGATGAACATAGATTTTCCAGAAAAAAAATAGTTCAGAGCTTTTACTCCTCTTGTATCACTCTATGGTGAGAGTGACTTATTCAACATCATATCTAACTACCCAGTTGAAGTATGGTTTCGAGAGTTGATGCAGTTGATGGTGATGATGATGCTCATGATCTAGTCATGAAATAGTCCAGATGATTATATTGATGCTACCGGGTAAATGGTATGTTTTTGTGCTCAAGTCCATTACCTGTAATACCTCTCTAGCTAGGAGGGAGTGTTAATATTATGGTAGTTGCAAAAGGTATTTACCCCCACTTGTGAACCTAACGAGAATAGAAGACTCTGGGAAGCAAGAGAAACCCTAATGAGTTGGCTAATAACCCTAGAAGCCTTGTCGGCTCAAGAAGATAATTTATATTAGGTTATTAGCGTCCAAGAGAAGAAGTCAGCCATAAATAATAATAAAATACTGAACAAACACTTATCCAGAAGGAGAAGTCGGCCCCAACAAAACTGGAAGGATCTACTTTAAATACAGGGCGCCAGTTCTCATTTGCAGCATCTCAGAATTGTAGTTTCCCAATTGGTGCACACTGCAGTTGCAGCCTGATGCACAGGTTTGGAGGAGGGTTGCAGGTGCAGCTGCAGCAACAGCTAGTTCTCAATATTGGCTTGAATATCTCTTGGCTAGGGTTTGGCCTATCTGATCATCTTTCTGTGATGCGCTAGCCTTGGGGATTGATGCGCTACTCTTTGTTTGTCTATCTAGCCTAGGGTTTGCTTCGGGAGGAATTCTCATTCAAGGTTAAGGTGCTTGAAGGGAGGCTTCATCCTATGGTTGGGTGACGAATATATCGTCAATCTTAAAATGAGCACACCATCTTCTATATTATAACAGGTTTCTCATCAAAACTCTTGGGAACCCAAACCTAGTAATTACTTGTTTGAATAAGAAGTGTCCAACTGTCTCTGTGTTGCAGTCTTTTACTGCTATGGATTCTTCCCATATTGTTAGGTATTCCTTTGCAGTGATGATGTATCTTGACCCTGTTATTTTGGCTGGTGGGTTAATTGACCCCACAAAGTCTATTACCCATTTATCAAATGCCTGTAATGTTACTTGTGATCGTAACGACATTTCGTCCTTTCTGTTGGGTTTGCCTACCCATTGATAGAAATCATATCTCTGACAGTACTCTTTTGAGTCTTTATGGATTGTTAGACACCATAATCCTGCATGGAGTACCTTCTATGTGGTAGATTTTCCTGCATAATTTCCTCCTATCATTCCCTCGTGGGATTCTGTTAAAATTCTTGGTCGTTCGTGCTCTAACACATACCTTTGTAAGATGCTATATGCGCCCATCTTGTATAGATGTCCTACGATTAGTTGATAGTTGGTTGCGTGGACTACTAGTTTCTTCTTCTGCACGGTGGTATATTCTTGCGGCGCAGTAACTGTGCTCAAGTACTGGATGATCTCTGTGAAGTAGTCATCAACAATCTATACTGAGAATAACTGTTCATCTAGAAAGTTGTCTTCTAAGTTTGCGAGTTCTTCTCCATTTGTGACCCATGATAGGTGGTCAGGTCCTGCATTTAGTTTTCCTGGTTTGACTATTACTTCGAAGTCAAATTCTTGAAATAAAAATAACCATCAACAGATTCTCCCCCTCAACACTAGATTTTTGGCTAGGTATTTGAGGGCTAAGTGATCTGTAAACATCTTAAAATGTTTTCCCAATAGGTAATGTCTGAACTTTTGTAGTATGTAAACCATAGCTAGGCCTTCTCTTTTCATCGTGTTATAATTTTTCTCTGAGTATGATAGTTTTATGTTTGCGAATGCTATCGGGTGATCCAAGTCTCCTACTCATGGTTGTGCTAAGATAGCTCCAAGTGCTATCACTAATGCATATACATGTACATGGAATGTCTTTTTCCAGTCTGGAAATACTAATATCGATGCAGTAACCATATTTTCCTTTAATGTATTCAGACCATGTTGACACTCGTCGTTCCATTGGTACTTTGTATCCTTCCTTAACAACTTTTCCATTGGTGCTTTGATTTGCGCATATCCTTTAATGAATTTCCTATAGTATCTGGTATGTCCTAATGTCGCTCGTAGATGACATAATGTTTTTTGCGCTGGTAAGTTCACAATGACTGCGATCTTTGCCAGATCCACTAGTAAGCCTTGTTTGCATACTATGCGGCCCAATAGTATCCCAAACGGTGTCCCAAATATGCATTTCTTGATATTCAGTGATATCTGACACTGTCTGCAGCGTTCTAGCATTAGGCGTAAAACTTACACATGATTTTTCAACAGACTATAGACTGTCCATTCAACCAGGTATGCCTCGAGAAACTGATGAATGAATTCTTTAAATGTTGTGATAACCACTATGGAGAAAATTGTTGGTGCATTCTTCAGTCCAAATGACATGACGTTATACTGGTAAGATCCCCATTCCGTCGCGAACGTGGTCTTGTATCTATCCTCCTGTGTTATCTTAATCTGATGGTATCCTGAGAATCCATCAGTGAATGAGTAAGCTTCATGTCCCCCCACATTATCTAACACTTCATCAGTGAACCGTGTAGGGAATGGGTCATGTAGGCATGCATCATTCAACTTCCTCAAGTTGACGCAAATCCTAATCCCTCTTCCTTGTTTCTTTTCCTATACTACCATCAAGCTTATCCATTCTGATTCCTCAAATGGTTTGATTATGCCATCTTCGAGCATTCAGTCGATCTCCTCTTTAACTTTATGTTTATATATGGGGTTCAATATATATGGTCATTGTCTAATCGGTCTCACTTCAGGTCTAAGTGGTATCTTCATCTCTCCTAGTTCTCCTACTATACCCTTCATCTCTGTGAATGTAGTAGGAAACAATTTGTTGTATTCGCGCAACAACTTTGTGATGCTTTCTACTGTTGGCTCATCCTAGTAGTCTCCAATGATGGCCATTTTGGGATGTTTAGTTGTTCCAATGTTAAGTTTATTTACCTTCATTGGCATAGAAATCACTTTGGATTCTATGGGTGGTCCCTCCACATGTCTTTTGCCTTCTACTTCTTCAATATGAATATCGTGCGGGTCATGTTCGTCTGGTGCTTCCTCTTGTACATGGTAACATGACAGTAGTTCCTTGACTGTCTTCTTATTCCATTGTTGTTATTCTATGATGGTTTCTATTTATGGTTCTTTGATGAATATTACTCCTCTTATCCGTTTAAGGGCTGCATCTATGTTGGGGTTCTCATGCTTGAATGAGAAAGTGACTGTGAAATTCTGCAACAATATTCGCCATATTGTAGTTCCTTTCCACAATTCTTGGTCTGTGTACCAGTTCGCTGGTATGCCCTCTAAAGTATGTATAAAGTGATGAGTCCATTCCTCCAGTGGTGTCATTTTACATAGCGTTCTACACACCTTCAAGTGCTCCGATGGTGTTCCGTGTCCATCGTATTTATGTTGTTTGTTATTTTTTTGTTCTGCGTCAAACCTTATGCGCAGTAACCGCTTACATTGATACCGGTCTATGATAGTCTCCTTGTGTGTGCCACACCTTCTTGTGGGTGTGGCTTTGAGTGCTAAATCCAGTGCTTGTAGCCTTTGTTTCTCTAATAATTTGTCTTCATATTTTGTCAAGAATGTTTCCAAATCATTTAGTCTATGGAAACTGGGTGGTTCTCTGATTTCTATGCCTATCCACCATACTGCATGGTCTATCCTTGCACATATTCTCGTGGATACTTTGTGTAGTCCCTGCTGCCAATTTTCTAACCCCGTGTCTAAGTCTGTTTCACATGAAGTAATGCTCCACCAACTGAGTACCCCATCTGCAGTTGGGTTTACTTAATCCTCATCGTGCACAGTTGTTCTGTACAACTAGTCGATATCTTCTAAGTCCAGTAAAGTGGGTTCTAAGAACCTCTCCCCTTCTGATGGGTCAAGTGGTGCTTTGACCCTGTAATCTCCAGATTCAAGTGTCATTTTTCTTGTTTTTAAGTTAATTATGACCTGATTTTCAAACGCCCAATCCAGACCGAGTAGTGTTGGGTACAGTGTTGTGCCATCTACTATTTCAATGACTTCAAAGTCTGCTTTAGAGTGCACCCCATCAAGATCTACTATTACTCCTTTCAGTCTACCTATTGGTAGGACTCTATCTTGGTTGGATAGTTTTAATTGGACATTTGAGTATCCCAATGTTGGCCCTCCCATGCATTTCTAGGTCTTCTTGGGTAGCACATTCACTTTAGATCCTAGGTCTAGTATAATGTCTCCCATATTGAAATCCCCAATGTTAGAATTTAGTCTAAATTCCCTACTTGTTCTTCTTCGGGTGTGTAGGTGATTGATGGTTTTTGGTTGGATCTTTTCTTCTGTCTCACTGCTACATTTCTCTAGTATGTTTTGCAATATTTTCATAGATGAAGGGTCACTTAATACTTTTACGCATGATTGGAAAAAGTCTTTGATATTAATTACTTGTCCCTTGGGTTGCATTCCGTTGGTATGATCCAATGATGGTGGCATTTCATATTCTGGGGCTTCCTTGACTGGTTGCACAATTGAATTCGATGCTACATCCACCTTATGAAATTCTTGTCTGGATTCCTTAAAAGTCTCCTTTTCTTTGGGTGCGTCGAACTGCTTCCTTGGTTCGGTGTTCTTCTTTATCCATTGGCTCTGTGCTAGTTCTTGTCAAAGTGCGTCATTTCCTATTTTCTCTCCTCCACGAGTGACTATGTTGATGTTTCTCCCATTGTCCCTTGCTTCGTCTAAAATCCATTGAACATTCTGATTATTCTGGTTCCTCTTTTCCTGGATCTTTACTATTAGTGTCGGGCATTCCTCTATCTCGTGATCCGATGTGTGACAATACATACAAGTCGCTAGAGGCAGTGGACATTCTCATGCATAATGTCCTAGTTGTTGACAATTGTGACATGTGACTGGGCCTCTGCCACGTCCGAAACCTCCTTTGGCTCTTCCTCCACCTCTGTAGACTATGTGATCACCTCTCGACGCGTTATACTGTGGTGTCTGATTATACTACACAGTATTGTACTGGGGTTGTGTCGAGTTGTACTTCAGTTTTACGTTGTTGTAGGGTTGTTGCGTAGTATTATATTGTTGTTGCGTAGTGTTGTATGGGGCTGGGGCTTGGTTGAACTGGGGCGTTTATTGCCCAATCATCATTTTAGCCTGTACTCTATATGCATCTGATGTTCTTTCCTGCATCATATCCATAGTTCTGCAATCTTTGTCGTCGTGTCCCACTGACTTACAAAAGGTGAAATATGAATTCTTTGGAGCTATCTGGTACTTCTGCATCATCGTGCAGTGGTAAGGGTCATGACCTAGTTTCTTGCATATTTCCCACCATAGTCCTCCCTGTGGTAGCGGGTTTGGCATACATCTTTCCATATACTGCGCGAATGTTGGCCATTTGTTCTTGTGGTGTCCTTCCCTCCTGCATCTAGTGCACCAAATGACTTCTCGTTTGTCCTTGTTCTTATTCTAGTTCAACTGAAATGTTAGATTCTTCAAATCCTCTTTCAATTCTTCAATAGTTGGGTCTGTCTGCTGGTACTGGTTCTCTTCCAGCTGCAAGGCTTCCTGTAGAGCCTCGGCCTGCGTCTGTTTTTTTTTTTTGTCGTAAGGGATATTTTAGATGTGGGAGTAGTGAGTTGACAAACAAGTGTCGGTGTTGCATTTCAGTCATAAGGTATTTTAGTTTTCCCTTCAGTTGCTTGAATCTTTGATCAATCTCCCATACTGACTCTCCCAGTTTCTATCTTATTTCAATCATCTCGTTCATGTACAAATCCTCTGATATCAGCTTATGGAACTCATTAATCAATAACTTCTTAATGTTTATGAGTGTCCTAATCATCCCAGGGGCACTTTTTGTGTCTAGACTCATGTACCAGTCTAGTGCGTGGTCTCTTAGTGTGATTGCTAACTATGTGAGTTTGGTGTCTTCATCAGCGATTTGTTTTTCCTTTCATTTCTTTGTGCAAATGAACAAGTTCTTCTAAAGTTCTTCTGCTGCTTCTCCTCAAAATTATGGTAATCTGATAGTGGGATCGTGTCCCACCATTCTAAATATTGAACTACTATCTCCGCCGCACGGTGTAGATACTTGATTAATACTGCCTAAACTAGCTACTCCAGTTGTTGCCCCTATGGTAGATGTACTTATTGGTATCAGACTTCCTCCGAACTTCGGTTGTCTAAACGGTGGTGTTATCTTTTGTGTATTATTCACACATGGGTTTATGGGTTCCACACTGACATTAATATGGATAGTATGGTTGCCTTCTCCTCCCATTCTTGGGATTCTTGTTTTCCTCTTATAAGTTGCGTGTAGGATTTCCTCAATCTTCTCCATGGCCCGGAGATCCTCTACCTCTTCCTAATCTCTTTCCAAGCCCTCCCTCGTGGCTACAACTCTTTTCTTGGTATTCACCTTATATTGGTAGGGTACTCCGTTAGGCGTCGTTCCTGATGATGCCAGGATACAATGAAGCTGATCATTCTCCATCAATATTGAATCCAAGAGTTCCTCCTTCTTGCCTTTATCTTGGCCTTCTTCCATTTATCCTCTCTCTGTCAGTTCTTCCCCTCTTCCCCCATGCACGCAAGGAAGTCTAGTTCTCTGATTGCATTGTCATTACACATTTGTTATATAGAAATATTTTAATAGAAGTATACAGTGATCGAATGTACCTTCCTCGAGGTCCACATAGAAATTATTTCTCTAATGCACTGTATGACTTCATTGTGTCAACTGCAAACCTTGTGATGAAGCCTACCATGATATTTTCAAGCCAAAATTCGATTACATGGGTGAGTTTGTTGTTCACCTGCTGTAACTGCTCAACCTGTACTGGGGTCCAATCTAGCTATCGGATCCGGTTCGTCGCATGGTTATATTTCAACCTTAGTATCCACTCCTGCAATAAGTGGGGGAAATCACAGAAAAATAATTCGTGTAAATCCGTAAACACGTTGTTGGCACAGGGGTAGACCCAAGGTTCAATGCTACAACAACTCACCAACAAAACCCTAACTACTGACCCTTTCGACAACACCTGCGAAGTAGATGAAGTCTCACCCAAGGTAGAGGAAGGGGTAGTTGTAGGAATCAATGTTTGTAACCTTAGTCGGGACACGGATCTGTGATTTTAACACTTGAAAGAGCACTCAACAGTTAACATTCATCAATATCTAGTCTTAGTTACATTGCAGTTAAACCCTAACTAAGAGTATCAAAGTATTCATTTGGATCTAAGGTATTTAAGCACTAAGAATCAACAGATCTATATATCATTCATATATATTGAATCACTAAGCACATTAACATATAAACACATCAACACATCGCACAAAGTAGAGAAACACATCATGTACATGGTTCACCCCCATCCTGGGGCTACGTCCACCAACTCTTCTCTTCTTTATTAGCTTCTTCAATCAGTTACATACACAAAGCCTCAAGAACCCTACTTTGCAGAGGATAGGGGATCTGGGCATCTTTCTAGATCCTCCTTCCCTGAGTAGATCTAAGCACAAAGCCTTCCATAGTTTCTTACAATGACTTGCACTTAGCTCTGCAAGTCTCACATAGTATGCACAAAAGAAATATCCACTTAGCACTTAGCACTGTCAATCACATAGATTGGACTACAACCATCACTTGCATCTAGCCAAAGGGTACTTATCCATTAATACTCACTACATCAACTTAGCATCTATTTATACATACAAAATAGGCATAATCATGGGTAAACCCATGGGCCAACATTCCCATACCCGTTACATAAGCCCAAAACCTAAAAATCCCTAAAAAGGGGCCGAGATATTGCGATCTCCGCTTCGTCTTGTGCTCTGCCTTCGATAGCTTGTCATAGTCCCAAAAATAGGTAAAACATGACCAAGGATCCTCAAAGCTTTCTCAAAGTCCAACACACCCCCAACACTCATCTGTGACTCATATCGAGTCACTCTTCTCTGACTAGTTATTCTTTGAAAACCTCGAGCTTGGCTCGATATGCTTCAACTTGTTGTCGTTCCACAGCCTCCTGTTCAACAAACTGTTGTATGATTGCTTCGTTGACAGGTCCCTCTAGGCGTTGCTCAGCTGTAGTGATGACTTGCTCCATTTTCGCTCCTCGACCTTCGATCTCTGTGAACAGTTGGTAAGCCTCATCCTATACAGGTTGGATCCTCTGAGTCACTTCCATGAATTTTCTCTAGATAGTGTGGACATGTTGTTGGGCAGCGCATTGCTACTCAGATCGCTTCATTCTTTCCACAACTTGCAGGGACTTCAAATACGCCTGTATATTTTCTTCTTGATACTTCACCTCTTGGAGCTGCGAATCTAGTGCCTTCAGTTCTGGATTCTCAGTGAGTTTCTCATAGGTTTGGGCACTACGATCAGTGAGTTTATTGAATTCCATGGAAAGGGCCTTTATTCTCTCAACTTCTCTTGAAGCAGCTTCTTCTCTTTGGTCCCTCACATCCTGTGGGGTGCTGGGAATTGCGCGGAGATCTAAGTATGCAATTCATTGTTGTAGCTGATGGATAGCTACTGCATGTTTCTCTACTTCATGTGTGACTCAGTCTTCTGCTTGTGGCTCTAAGCCTATCACGGAGCAGAGTGCTCTATTGACTGCTTCTTTCACTTTGAGTTACTCTGCGAGTAACTGTTATTTTTCGTGTTGCATCTGGGATTTCTCTTCTTCAAAATTCACTTGGAGAGCAACCTTCTCCTATTATGTAACTCTGTGTTGTTCTATGATTACGTCTTGCACTTGCTTCAAGGCCTGGGTGGCTTGTTCTATTTCTTCTTGAGTGCAACGAAGGCGAGCTTCGACCGCATCAGCTAGTCGGCGCAGTTGGGCTGGCTCATCTCCCAAATATGGTTCTACTGATAGAAGGGGTGCAGTGGACACTGCACAACTAGACTAAAGGGCATATTGTACCCCTCGGAATTTGACCTTAATTATGTCATACATTTCCTCTTTCTTAGCTTCTTGTTTCTCCACAATTTCCAACGAAGTGTTGTTTAGGGCTTCTATGATGAAGTCAAAATCATCGGTAGTGAGAACAGTCTTCATCTTGGTCACGGTGGCTTTCGATTTCTTCCGGGAAGAAGGTTGCGGGGGAGAAACCTTCCTCTTCTTCAGGGGATCAACCTCGTCTCTAGGTGGTGTTACTTCACCTGGCTTATGTTCAACTCATTTTCCATTTATTTCTTCTACTTCCTCATCACCCCCTCGGTCAGGTGATACTGAAGCAGTCTTTCCTGAGGCACTTCTTAAATCTTGGACCTCTTCGGTCTTCTTCGTTCTATTGGGTCTTCGTGTATCATTTTCTTTGTGCATGCTCTCTGGGCTGTCAGGGTCGGAAATCTCTGCAGGGTCTGTTGGAATAAGGAGGTCTTTCGACCAGTCCTTAGTGATCTCCTCCAATTCCTCTTTCATGAGTTTCTAGTATGACTGAAGCTTCTCCTTATGTTTATAATCTCACACTTTAATGTAGATGAAGTGTCGATCTGCACAGAACTTCATCAGGGGTCAGAACCTATGTAGGGTGTTTGGAGTCATGCGAGTTTCAAATTTGATGGATCTCTTCAGTTGAAGGTAATATGTATGAAAAACTACGTTCAACTTCCATTGTTTATTTATATCACTCGAGTACCAGAGTGTGGTGAACTTCATGGCAAGCGGCTAGAATGACTTGATATCTGGGAAGGTCGCACCTTCCAGAATCTCCCAGGAAACAAAGGAGATGAGGATCAGGAGCCAACTAAAGTGAAACTTGTATCCCTGATCTTGTGCTTCGCGATAGTCTAGTTCCAACTAATTAACTAGGTACTTTACCCAATTCATTTGTAGACCTTCCATGCACTTCCCTGCAAGGTCAACGACAAAGCGTGTGACCTGTGTAGGTTTTTTATTCCTTACAAACTTTCCAGCTATTATCTGGCAGGCTAGGCACACTTTTACATTCTGGATGGAGGCTACCTTGTAGCCTCGCGTCCCCTTTTCAACATCGTTGTGTGTATCTTTGATCTTTTGTGCTAGTGCACGATCTGTCACTTTTCCTAGATAGAACTCCTGTGGGTCGGGTCCTTGCATACTTAATCTAGTGATCCTATGGATCAACGTCGGATCGACTATGATACGACGTTATATCCATAAGTAGTGACCATGGTAACATGAAATTAATAGCTTGACACAAGCGTTCACTTCCTGGTGCCTTCCGAAGTTTGGGATTTTCATTACATTTAACAAGGTGGATTGTGCAAGGTTCATCATCCACGGATGGGGGATTATATTTGAGTTCTTCCCCTTCGACCTAGTCAAGTATTTGTATGGGGAAAGAATGTTATATTTCTTGCGATCTTCGAGTTTTAAGTCAATGAATTTCAATGCTGCAATCTTGTCTTGTTTTGATCTCATTGCACGTATCCCCTTCGGGAGGTAAGCAGTAACCATGGTGTACTCGAAATATCTTGGCACACTATCACATCTCACCGCACCAGCCAGAGGTGGGATGTAGTTGGGAAATATGGTCGGGATCAGCTTCGCATTTTCTAGGTCATCTTTGTGTTTGGTTCTCTTTTCCGCTAATGGTCGGGATGGTCCGGCTCCGCGAGAAGTTAAAGGAGAGGCTTGCACTCCTCTCTTCAATGATGCTTGTAAACCCACAAACATCATTCTTTCATACGTGACTCTCTCAGTCATTAGGTCAATGAGAACTTCTGGGAAAATTTTCTCTACAGTGTTAAGCTCGTCCGATATGCACGGTCGTGGTTAAATATCTCGGATTTGAAGAGTAACTGCTCAATGCAACGGGATGGATGCTGATAGCGCGATGATCATTGTGCAAAATCAACTATTCTGCGGGCTCATATTCATGGTTAGCAAAAGTGTTTTCATTGCGTGGTGCGACGGGATAACTAGATAACTTGGCAACGAATCTCTTGCAATGGGTGAGAAGCCTTCATTAACTCAGTTCTGTCCATTATAGTGCAGTCCCAACAATCTGGTGGAAAAAATTCTGACCATAAATGCCTTTCTACCCATTCGAGCTGTCGGTCTAACAATTATATTGTTCCCAACGGCTATATTGCATCGCCATGGTGAAGTGCCAAGTGACGCAGTTATGATATCCCAACGAAGTTCGAATTTTGCAAGTTTTCCTTCTACGATGTTCCCTCTGGAACCTTCTGTGACTTTTCAATCTTAGCTCTCTTCTTACTTAGTTTTATGGCCTTCTGTCCAGTGAGATTTGTCTCATAATTCCTTTCTCCATTCTAATTCTTATCTTCTTTCGACAGAGTAACTTCGTGTTGGTAAGATACTTTTCTAGAAATCAGGGGTAATACTTCATTTGTATCTAGAATAGGTACTTCATCCTTCTGTAGGTCTTTTGGTGTTCTTCCTACTTCGACATCCAAGTCTCTGGTTTTAAATAGCTTTGCTTGGTTCTCGTGTTCTTCAATCAAGTGTGCGATCCTCCTAGTCATGAAATCTTTCAACTCTTTCTTCTTTTGTTCTAAGACTTCTTCTTATTTCCTTCTGGCTTGATCTCCTTTAATCCAAGGTTTTCCTAGTAACATAGAAAATGGAGCGTTGTTCTAAATAAATTTAACAACTTCAAATTCTTCCTCTGTTGAAGTTCCATTAGCATTCATAGATATCTGGGTAAGTCTTCCGCATAGGGTTATCATATTTCCTCTGAATAATCCTATTCCTCCCAATGAAGGAATCATAGCAGGCTTTCTTAGAATTTCCCAAGTTCTTTCTTTCATAATATTTACCTGTGTTTCCTCATCTAGAACACAGTCAATGTCAAAGTCTCCTATTCTTGCTTCTATGCACTCTTTTTCTTTGAAGATATATGATTAATTAATATGTCAGTGGTCATTCAGGGTTTCTGTCACCTGTAGCAATACTTTCTTTAATTCTTTCTAGGGTTCTATCATAATCTTAGTTTCCTGACCTTCCTCATGGTCTTATTGTCTCATATTCATCCTTTCAACCTTATCAATCATTCTAGGGAAATCCAAAACTTCATGGTCCATAGCTTTGCAATAGAGGCAACTAAGTCTTCTTCCAGGGCATTCCTTAGCCAAATGTCCCGGTCTTCTGCAATTGTAACAAAGGGTTAATCCTATCTTTGTCTTAAATGATCGCTAGCCTTTCTTGTATTGCGCACTAGGATCATGGTAGCTAACCTGCAACAAATTCTTTCTAGGATCCTGCATCCATTTGTTAGTCCAAACATTCTCTCTATGCATAGGTATAACATATCTTTGACTATTCTTATCAAATCTACGCATATCAAATATTCTTTCTTCTATCAGTGCCCTAGTTTTCAACGTAGGACAAATATTATCAAACATACCTAGATCCATACTTTAGAATAAAAAAATTCCACTAATATTATCTTCAACAGAGCACAAAGATTCCAGATCTAAAACTTTTCACTATTCTTACCTCTATCAGAGCACAAAGCATTTAGATCTTACCTCTTTTCTTCAGGTCAAACTTCTTTTCTTAGCACAGAGATTCGTGGATCGAGTAGAATACTTCGCACTAGAGTGACGGATCTATGCACAGAGCTTTCACAATTTCAGGTCAGATCTTTGCACAAAGATTCTTTTTCCTCAGTTCCCAGCAATCACAGTTTCAGGTCCTGACAACAAAATCATTTGTTGGCATAGGGGCAGACCCAGGGTTCAATGCTACAACAATGCACCAACAAAACCCTAACTACTGACCCTTTCGGCAACACCTGCAAAGCAGATGAAGTCTCACCCGAGGTAGAGGTAGGGGTGGTTGCAGGAATCAGATGTCTGCAACCTTAGCTGGGACATAGATCTGTGATTCTAACACTTGACAGAGCACTCAGCAGTTAACATTCATCAATATCCATTCTTAGTTACAATGCAGTTAAACCCTAATTATAAAGTATCACAGTATTCATTCGGATCTAAGGTATTTAAGCACTAAGCATCAACAAATCTATCTATCATTCATCCATATTGAATCACTAAGCACATTAACATATAAACACATCAACACATCGCACAAAGCAGAGAAACACAACATGTACGTGGTTCACCACCACCCTGGGGCTACGTCCACCAACTCTTCTCTTATTTATTAGCTTCTTCAATTAGTTACATGCACAGAGCTTCAGTAACCCTACTCCGGAGAGGACAGGGGATATGCACAGCTCGCTAGATCCTCTTTCCCCAAGTAGATCTAAGCACACAACCTTCCACAGTCTCTTACAATGACTTTCACTTAGCTCTGTAAGTCTCACATAGTATGCACAAAAGCAATCTCCACTTAGCACTGTCAATCACATAGATTGGACCACAACCATCACTTGCATCTAGACAAAGGGAACTTAGCCATTCATACTCAGTACATCGCCTTAGCATCTATTTATACATATAAAATAGGCCTAATCATGGGTAAACCCATGGGTCGACATTCCCATACCCGTTACATAAGCCCATAACCCAAAACTCCCTAAAAAGGGGCCGAGATATTGAGATCTCCACTTCATCTTGCGCTATGCCTTCGACATCCTGTCGAAATCCCAAAAATAGGTCAAACATGACCAAGGATCCTCAAAACTTGGTCAAGGGCCAACACACGTATTTATCCATATATTTGCGAGGTGTGGTGCTAGGGTTTCTATTTTCTTTCTGGGCAAACTCTAGCTCTTTGGTTCTCAACCAGCCTTCGATTTTTGCTTTCGTGGGGTTCCACGGTCTCAACATTTGCTTCTAATGGCCCAATGGTCTTCTGGTTTCACTCATTCTTTTCTCATGCAGTCTATCTCATCTACCCAGTCCGCTCTTGTTCCTCTTAACACAAAAACATAACCATTTGTTGTTTATATTTCATTATTTGGTCGGTCTTCCAGACCTGTCTATCTGAGTTATTGACCCAGGGTTCATGTCATTTGAGTTTCCAACAAAGTCTCTAAAACTATCGACCCTTCTGGTAAAATCGAAGGAAACACAATACACAGAATGCACTGCGCGGTATCACCCGAGGTAGCTTTAAATGGGTGGTTGTAAGACTCAGGTGTTTACATCCTAGGATTGAGTATGAGATAGGGGTTTATTAATCAGAGCCATGCACTATGAATTATGAGGGTAATCTACCTATTCCTCACAGGTGCACATTCCCATTACACAGATTACTTCCCAAGCAACATATTCATGCTCCATAACAATGTATGAACTCATTTATTAAGCATAACAATAACCTGCTGAAAGAAAGTAAAGAGATGCATACATTCATCACATTACACAGTTATTACCATGGTTCACCCCCTTCTAGTCTACGCCCACAAAGATTTGTCTCTTGGATATTTTATTATGGTAGTTCTGCATTTCCGGTGCCACGCGCTTACAATTCCCCTCTTATGGGTAAGATCTATATGAGGCGAACTAGATTGCACCAGGCTCTACAGCCTGCAAACTGATCCTCAGATCTACCTTCTCTCCTCCTTTCTAGCTCAACAACTTACAAAAATGGTGCATAACAATCAATATCATATATCACATCCGCTCATGCGTAACTTTAATAAAAGATGGGATAACAATACTAACACCCCAAGATAATACACAACTTTTCAACACAAAACATTCGAACCTCCACATGATACCTACGCATCTATATTTATACATTTCAGGCTCTTTAGTCATTTACAAAGAATTACAAAAACCCTAACCCTACCGACGTTAGGTGTTCCTCCCATGCACGCGTGTTGTTCTTCCTCCAGCTGTCGCTTTCCTTGTGCACTCTTTCTTGCATGCACGTGTGTTGTTATTTATCCATCTATTATTTACGTTTATGCATGTTTTATTTAACACAATCGTCCTTCTTTCCACTTCGGCTTGGTGCCAACAGGTATAGAGTAAATTTTTTACAGAGATAGTGCAAGGTGTGCATGTATACTCACTCAATATAAGTTCTCTGAGAAAGACTCGTGCAAGGAATGCACATGTACAACACTTAGAGAAATTTAGAAAACTTTCTAAGGGAGGAGACTGCAAGGAGTGCACACTGGAAGTCCTTCGTGACTTCAATATCAAGATAAATAGCACAAAGTGTCCACCATGGTTCAATACCCTTCTAGTATAAAATATCAAGAGAATTAGTGATAAAATTTCTTTGGAGGAGGGATTTTGATGTGTTTGAAGAACGAACAAACAAGATCCATTCAGGAGGAGAAACAACATTCAAAAATGTTAGATTTTGAGGAGTTGCATGAGTGTTAAGTCTTGAAGTCCTTTAGACTTCGCCAGTTCGGAATATTTCATGCATGGAGTGAAAAAGGAGACGAAACTCCCAAAGTCCCGAAGCTCGAATAAAATCTAATCCATCCATCCATCAGGGAGGAGGGGCCATTGATTGGATTCCTTCATGAGTTTGTCGGTCTGGTGTTCCAAAGGATTGAGTTTATTAAACATCCGAAACTCCCAAAGCCTGGAGTCTCGTAGTGTATCATGACCATTGGCTAGAGGGGAAGTGTGATATATTGTTATGTGGTTTGTAAGTGTTCTTCGGTCTGAAACTCCAACGGATTAGTGAAGTAATACTTCAAAAAGGTCTGAATTTGAAATTTGCAAAGTGGATAGAGGTCGTTGATCTGTGGAAGCATCGAGAACTGTCCAATCTGGTTAAGATTTTGGCTCTTTTGGTGCAGACGATGTTGAAGTGGGCATAATCGTCGAATCCTGAATTCAAGAATTATTTCTCTATTGTATATTCCAAAAAGAATTGCAGACTGTTGATCCTTGTAACTATTAGGTGCTTCATTGATTCGATATTCGGGACAAACAAATTATTGTGTCATTGAAAGTCCCAAAGCCTGGGAGCTCCGAAGTCCCAAATTATTTGGAGGTTGGAGTTTGTAGCATACAATTTTGGCCCACGGTCCCTTGTACAACTTCACTGGTGCCTTAAGGTCCCGAATTGAATCTTTTGCATTCAGTAAAAGGGCACAAGTCATGTGTAAAGTGTTCTAAGGGCTCAACAGGAGATTGTGAGATGATTCAACTCCCGATTTTGATCAATCCTAGACTGGGAGTTCACGCTGACCCAAGGGAGGGGTTGGGGGGTCTGCATCAAGTGGTATCAAAGCCTGAATTTAGCTTTGTCATAAAAATAAAATCCAAAATGATGTCACCCAGGAGGCACAGAGAGAGAGAAGTGTCAAATGAAACCATGGGAAAAGAAATGAGACAACTCTGTGCAATGTTAGATGCCATGGAGACAGTGCAAAGGACAGAACCTAATTTTGGTGAAATCAATGAGGCTGAGAGTGAAGAAGTAGAAGAAAAAGGAGTTGCAGGAGAATAAGTTGCTAAAGAACGACTATTGAGAGTTGTTGTCAAAATAAGGGCTAGATAAAAAATAGAATTCCCAATGTATGAAGTAAACTTAGAAGTTGAGGAGTTTTTCGATTGGATAAGTTCTTTAGAAAATTAATTTGATTAAGAGGAGATCGAAGATGAAAATAAGGTGAAGCGTGTTGGTACCAGAGTGAAGTGACATGCAGCACTCTCGTGGGATGAATTGCAGGTCGACGGGAGATGTAAAGGTAAGAAAAAAATAAAAAGTTGGGATAGAATGGTAGCTAAATTAAAGGATAAATTCATACCCAATGACTATCAGATAAATATGTTTAGGAAGTTACATAACCTAAGATAGAATAACTTGTCATTGAAGGAGTACACTGAAGAATTTTACAAGATGAACATCAGAGAAGGACATACGGAGAATGATGAAGAAATTTTTTCCAAGTATATCAATGGCTTGAGATATGAAATTTAGGATGAAATCAACATGATGGAAATGAGTACTGTAGAAGATGTGTATTATTTGGCATTGAAAGAGAAGGAAAATTTGGATAGAAAGAAAAGACAATGAAACAAAGGCAAGACTCCAAAGAAAGGCAGAGGAATTGTCTGAGAGAAATTCTAGAAGCCCAAAGTTGAGACTGGAAAGTATTACAGTCATACAAAGAGAGGAGGAAGTTCTCGAAGTGGAAAATATGGTGGAAGAAACTCTTTTTCTCGAGGAGGAATAGGTAGAGGAGGAGTAGTGAAATGTTATGCATGTGGAAAGACAGGGCATATGTCTTGGGAATGTCCTGAGAAGAAGAAATATGGAGGAGGAGAATATCACATTTTCAAAGCATAGAAGATGGATGTGGAGGCAGAAACAACAAAAGTTGGGAGATCCCTCATGATGAGGAAGGATCTCTTGAAACCAGAGAAAGAGGAAAAGGATCCAATCCAAAGGAACAATTTGTTCATGAATTCTTGCAAGACCAAGGACATGTTATGAAAAGTATTCATAGATAGTGGAAGTACGAACAATCTAGTATCCATAGAAATGGTGGACAAGCTAGAGCTGGAGACAACTGGACACCCAAACCCATACAAGTTATCATGGTTGTAGAAAGGACACCAAGTCATGGTGAGTTTACAATGCAATGTTGAATTTAAAATAGGTGGTTATAGAGATGAGATTATGTGTGATGTCATACCTATGGATGTTTTCCATGTTTTGTTTGGAAGACCGTGGCAATATGACAAAAATTTCATACATAATGGAAGGGAAAATACTTACACCCTTGAGAAGAATGGTCGTAAGCATATGTTACTACAAATAAAAGATAGGGGAGTAAAGGAAGAAGCTAGTTATAACATACTTCTCATGAGTGGGAAGGAAATCTTGAATGAAGTCAAGAAGGAGCAGGAAATGTAGTTTGTTGTGGTAAGAAAACACAAAATAATCCTTACAATCACCTCTATGGATGATCTGCCTGTATAGATTTAGGAATTATTGGACAATTTTGTTGATATTTTTGTGGATGAGTTACCTCTCTCTTTACCACCCATCAGGAGTATCAGTCATCGTATTGAACTTATTCTAGGAACAAGTCTGCCAAATAAACCAGCATATAAGTTGACACCTCAAGAAAAGGAATAGGTCAAGAATAATTTCCAAGAGTTGTTGGATAAGGGTTTGGTCAGGGAAAGTTTGATTCCATGCGTTGTATCGACTGTATTGAGTCCAAAGAAATATGGAGGTTAGATAATGTGCACAGATTCAAGAGCTGTCAACAAGATCACCATCAAGTATAGATTCCCTTTACCCAAAATGAATGACTTGATGGATTGCTTGAGTGGAGAAAATTATTTTTCCAAGATAGACATGAAAAGTAGCTATCATCATATAAGAATTAGAGAAGGAGATGAATGGAAGACAACATTCAAGACAAATGAAGGAATGTATGAGTGGCTTTTTATGCCATTTGTTTTAACAAATTCCCTGATTACATTCATGATATTAATGAATGAAGTACTCAAGGATTTCATTGCTAAGTCTGTAATTGTGTATTTGGATGACATTTTAGTTTTTAGTAAGACTGAAGGAGAACATTTGAGATACTTGAAACTGATGTTGAGGAGGTTTCAACAAGAGAAGTTATTGATAAATTTGAAGAAATGCTCTTTTATGAAGACAAAACTCATATATTTGGGTTTTTTGGTCTCTTCAAATGAGTTGAAGATGGATCCAGAGAAGGTGAGGGAAATCAAAGAATGGCCTTTTCCAAGAAGTGTATTTGATGTAATAAGTTTTCATGGGTTGGCAAGTTTTTATAGGAAATTCATCAAGAATTCCAGTAGCATTTGTGCACCCATACTAGAAATTGTAAATAAAAAGCACATATCCTTTAATTGGACAACAGAAGCTGAAAAAGGCTTTAGAGTATTGAAAGAGAAAATCACAGAATGACCAATTTTGGTTTTGTCGGATTTTAAGAAGACATTTCAGGTGAGGTGTGATGGAAGCGGAGTATCTATTGGTGCATTATTGAGCCAAAAAAATAGTCTTGTTGCATATTTCAGTGAGAAGTTGAATGACACTAAGAGGAAGTACTCAACGTATGACAAGGAGTTTTATGCTATAAAAAAAGATTTGAAAAAATGGAGGCATTACCTTATTCCGAAGAAGTTTGT
>SNQJ01S0048270.1:61428-71544 GCA_010110895.2 Picea sitchensis | reverse complement strand
GACTGACTGACTGAGGTAGTAAATAAAATTTTAGGAAATTTTCTGAGAAGGTTGGTCACTGAACATCATATTCAATGGGATCAAATTCTTCCTCAAGAAAAATTTTCTTATAATGATTCACCGAATAGAAGAATTAGAAAAAGTCCATTTCAGATAGTCTATGGGATGCATCTGAGAGTAATTTTAGAGTTAATAACTTTGGGACTTGATGAGATCTGAAGTACAGGAGAGAAAGATTTTGTTGCATAAATGTAGAAACTTCATGAACAGATAAAGGGACAACTATAGGATAGCAACCAAAGATACAAGACGTGAATTGATCAGAAAAGAAGAGAGGTTCATTTCGAGGTTGGAGATCAAGTTTTAGCACATCTGAGGAAGGAAAGGTTCCCAAGGGGAACATATAAAAAATTGAATATGAAAAAGATAGGACCATGCATAATTCTCAGAAAATTCGTTGTAAATTCTTATGATATTGAACTACTAGAAAATGTTGGAATATCACCAATATTCAATGTTGCAGACCTGTACCCTGACATGATGGATGATATAGGAGAAGGAGATCCAGTGGTAAAATAAGATGCCCACAATAAAGATGCCACAGATGGAGAAAATTATAGATCAAAGGCTTGGTAAGAAGACCGTGAGGAAAAGTACTTATTTTGAGTACCTAGTAAGGTGGAAAGGCCACCCAACAGAAGATGTCAGTTGGCTAACTGAACCTGACATTGAGAGACATGGAAAGACAATGCAAGAGCTCATGGAAAGGATTCCATCGATCTTTTGTCTTGAGGAGTATGATGGAAGAGAATCACCATCAAAATTAAAAGGAGGTCAGATAGGACAACAACGCATCATCCAACGCATACGTGAAAGCTGATTTGGATTCTCACAGGAGGAAGCGCATTTTAGAATTTTGAATTTATGAAAAACGATGTAATAAATGATCTTTAATGTTTGGAGACTGAAGTCGTTTCAGGAGATCCTAGTGGATTGTAATTTCTTTAATGGTTATAGAGATTGTACATATGTTAAGCATTGATCGTTATCCGTATTGTAAATGATCATGAATTCATAGCTAGCCTAGAAGTAGGATGTTTTGAATTCAATGTGATAGTAGTAGGTAGTTAGGAGAGAAGGCTTGAGAAGCCCCTTCATGTATAAAAATTGTAAATTATGTCATTTTACAGGTTCTTGAATCATGATAAAGTTAGGTTGTTGAAGTTGTTGAAGCTCATTGTATTATTTCTATAGAACATAAGAAGACTGAAAGAACTCTATGTATATACTCTTTATTTGAATATAAGAGAAAGGAGATTTGTTTCAACACCTGGGGTTGTTTTATCTCTCAACTAAGTGATTGAATGAAGCTCTATTTATGCGTTTATTGTGTTTTATACATGTGTGTTTATGTTTTTGTGAATGAATATTTGAGATTTGTATAAGTTTCAGTTGTTTCTCTTCTAAAACAATTGGTTAAGGAACACACAGTTCCCACACAAGGAGTGTGTAGGATGGAGTCATTGACAACCTTAAAAGATCAGAAGGGATAGAGTAAAATTCTTACAGAGATAGTGCAAGGCGAGCACATATACTCATTGAGTATAAGTTCTTTGAGAAAGACCCGTGCAAGGAGTGCACAGGACCGACACTTAAGGAAGTGTCGAAAACTTTATAAGGGAGGCGAGTGCAAGGAGTGTACACCAAAAGTACGAGAGACTTCAAGCTCATGAGAAATAGCACAAAGTGTGTGCCAGGGTTCAAAACCCTTTGAGTATAAAATATCAGGAGAAGTAGTGATAAAATTCCTTTGGAGGAGGGATTTTGTGTGTTTGAAGAACGAACAGACAAGATCTTGTTAAATTGTGAGGAGTTGTGTTAGTGTTAAGTCTTGAAATCCTTTGGACTTCACCAATTCGAAATATTTTTCACATGGAGTGAAAAAGGAGATGGAACTCTCGAAGTCCCGAAGCCCAAAGAAAATCCAAGCCGTTCATCCATTAGGGCAGAGGAGTCACTGATTGAATTCCTTCGCAAGTTTTCTATCGCGACACTCAAGAGGATTAAGTGTATTAAATATATCAAACTCCTCAAGCCCGGAGTCTCTCAGTGGATCGTGACCATTGGATGGTGGGAAACCACGATCCCTTGATTTGTGGTTTGTAAGGGTTCACCGGTCTAGCACTCTGGCGGATTAGTGAAGTAATACTTCAACAATTTCCAAAGTTCGTAGTTGTGAAGTGGATAGAGGTCATTGATATTTGGAAGCATCAGGAACCATCTGATTTGGTTCGCAGTTCAACTCTTCGGGTGCATACAGTGTTGGAGTGAGTAGAATCGTCAAAGACCAAATTCTTGAAGTGTTTCCCCGCTGTAGATTCCAGTGAGCTCTACGGACCGTTGATCCTTGTAACTGTCCAGTGCTCCATCGATTCAACATTCGAGAGAAACAAAGTATTGTGTCATTGAAAATCCTGAAGCCCAAGAGCTCTGAAGTACTGAATTCTTTGGACGTTGGATTTTTTAGCCCACAAGTTTGGCCCACGATCCCTTGTAGGACTTCGTTGGTGCCTTCGGGTCTCGAATTTAAGTTTTTGCATTCGATAAAAATGGCATAAGGCCTATGTAAATTTTTCTAAGGGATCAACATGATCTTGTGAGTTGATTCAACTCCGGATTTAGATTTATCCTAGATCAGGAGGTCGTGCGAACCCCAAGGAGGGGTTGGGGGGTATGCATCACATGCTCTTGGATTTGGGGTAATCCATTATCTAAGATCTATTTTTATTTTGATAATTTTCTCGTAAAAAACATTTTTTTCTTGGCCACTTTCGATGTTTGACAAAAAAATTGTAGTAGGTTCCAAACTACACAATAATAACTGGGATGAATTCTCTGCACATGCCTTGAAAATACATAGTATTGGTTGTCCTAGCCATATTCCTTTACCAATATCAATGTGCATAAGACATCATTTCACTGATTGATGCCATATGTTCATAGCTATAGGCAGTGAACCTAAGACTGCCTATTTTTAAGTCTTGTGTGGAGAACCTCCACCAACCACGCTCTCGCATTGATACACTTCCATGCTTATGAATTTCCAATAGTTCCACATCGCTAATTATGACAAGTAACATAAATTGTAATATAGGTCCCTGATTTATCGTAAATGAATTTCCTATGATTCAAGAGGAAATGACACCCATCTAGAAGCAATGAAAATCAAATGTGTTTCTCATCTGTACATTGCTTGATGGTTTTTATTATCGCTATTGTTATTTTAAAGGTAGTCGATATATGTGTAAATGAATTTTTTTTCGATGTGAATCTTGTTGTTGGCCTTGGGGCAATCACAACTCTGCGATCTATTTATCTTTGGACAATTTTCTAGTAAAAAAATCTTCTTATATGATGCACATTAAAAATATGTCATTCAACCATTTGATCCACCAATACAGTTGATAAGAGAGAATTGGTTTTATTAAACACTACACCAATTCCAATACAACTATGAATTAAACCAAGTAAATAAACTATGCATAGAGAACATACTATCAAACCCAATGTGATCTAGGTGGATATTGGTGGCCACCCACCTATACCAACTAGCTACTTTTGATAGGTTTAGTTCAGCACGTTCTTCTGTTATTCTTTGTAATTGTGGATTCTACACTTTCGACACTGCCTAAATCCTTACACAACTTCCAGGTGGAGATTGGCGACTTCCCACCTAATCCAATTGGCTTATTTTGGAAGCTTTTATATGAGTACATCTTTATGACTTCCAGGGTCGTTTTGGGGCCCTAAACAGTGTATTTTTGGCTTGAAACAGTCAAACTGTAGATGGAGTTAGCTTTTGATGAAATAATGTGTAGTTATTGAAAATACCTTTCCAAAGGGCTATCACGTGCCTAAAACAAAGGTTGTATGCAAAAGTTACGACCCCGGGAAGTTGAGGTACCAACTTATCCATCAGGGCCCACATAACTTTTGGTGTTTCATCTCCTAGGGTTAGGTTTTTGGATGTTTAGGGTTTTGGAATTCATGAGTAATGTTAAAAGGGGATTTGGGCCCTCTTTATAATCATTCTTATCATATGGATGCGCGTAACATCCACATCTCTTCTCAGACATAATTACCACCATTCGAGCAAGTTGTTTCCAATTCTACAGTTTTACAATTTGATCCTATTTTATTTATTCAATAGAAGTTATTGTTCACTAGATGTTTTTTGTTGTTCTTTGTATATATTTGTTATTGTATTCATTCTATTATTTATTTCTTTCTACTCATAAATACGGATCAGTGGTATCAGAGCGGTCTGCTCTTCATTTATTTTTCTTTGTGCATGTCTCCGACAAGATCTAGGTACAAGAATTTGGGACTCGAACCAACCAAGCCTTTTTAAGATCGACTGCATCGATCTTGACCAAAAATCATGGGGGATGAGAAGAAATATTATGGAGCAATATATCCTTTTAAATTGTTTCTCAAGGAATTCCTTGCATGACAAAGGAATGAAATGATGGAAAACTTTGCATAGATCCATCGATGGTTGCCCACATGAGACACATCTTCATCAAGTGACCATGCAACCCCGTTCAAGGAACAAGTAAATTTTTAAATTCCATTATTTGAAGGACTGATAGATGTGGATGTTGTAGATAAATGGTTGAATCTGATCGAAGGGTATTTTTGGTCCACAATTTTTCCGATAGGGAAAAGATTACTTTTGCACTCCTCAAGGTCATCCCCCATGTAAAGGACTGGTGGCATACTTACTTTGAGTAAAGGTCCATAGACGAACCTACATTATTTGTGTTTTCCCCCACATTGGATTCCTTCAGGGATGCCATTAAATAAAAATACTACCCTATTGGAAGCTACGAGGACCAATACACAAGATGGACCACCCTGCGTCAGAAAAGGGACCAGACAATACCTAATTTCACCAATATTTTCCATACCTTGTGCACCAAATTGGGTATCAAAGACTCTGAATGACATATGGTGCTGAAATACCGTGTTTGTATGCATAGATACATTAAAATAGAAATGGATTTTATGGACATCGCATCATTGGGTACGACTTATATATATGATGTCAAGATGGAGCATAAATTTAAGCAGAAGAGGAGAGAGTCTGGATCTGCAAACTCCTCACAGTCAAAGAAGGGAAAAGGCATCCCAAACCAAAAAAAAAGGGATAGAGAAAATATGGCCACTCTCAGGACAACCAGTCCAAGATGCAACATAAGAAGGGTAATGAGAATTCGAAGAAGGACGTGGGAAAGTGGTGTGAATACCATAAAATCCCTTGGGACAACACTAAAGAATGTCTCTCCAAGAAGTCACTAGTGGCCAAGTTGAAAGCTTCTGATTCAGAGGTAGATTATGACTCTAAATCAAATCCAGAAGGAGGGAAGAGGATTATCGATGTTGAACCCACTTCCACTATCATTACCAGCAAAATCCAGCCAAGTGAATCAGAAGAACCAGAGGAAGGGGAATGCATGGTTCACTCACAGATGTTGGTAAAGGGGGATCCACTTCATTTTATTTTATATAGTGGAAGTTAGAAGAACCCGATATAAATAGAGGTCATCAAACGTTTGGACCTATCGATGACACCACACCTGCAACCCTACACCATCAGTTGGATTTTCCAAGGAAGAGATATTTGTGTCAGACAATGGTGTTGTTTTCCCTACAGAATCAATCCCTTCAAAGATAAGGTATTGTGTGATATTTCTCACCTTGATGTTTGTGATTTTATTTTAGGCAAACCATATTTTTGGAAGAGACATGATGTGTATGATTCTAGACCCCCCAGTGTTATTATTACTTTGGGTAGACAATTGTACAGGATACCATAGGTAGCATTGCCTACCCCTATTTCTTTAATCTCTGTTAAGCAATGAAGTAAGGTCATTTCATAGACCAATAAGTTCATCTTCTTTGTGATCCATTATCACAGTAAGCAGAAGTTCGCTACCATATACATGACCTCTACACAGAGCCTCTCTTTGTAGAAGAAGCAGGTGGACGAAATCATGGAAGAGTACAGAGACATCTTCTCCTCACCCATCGAGGTACCAACGCACTACCAATTCAAGCATCCAATTGATATAACCCACGGTGCACCTCTACCTAATGGACCAGTTTATCTTTGCTCGTTGATGGAAAATGAAGAAATCAAGCATCATATCCAAGAGATATTTCAAAAGGGGCACATCAGACCCAACTCCTCCCCTTGTGAAATCTCGATTGTACCGGGGTAGAAGATAGACAGGACCTGGTGGCTTAGCATTGATTACATATCATTAAATAAAATCACAGTCAGGAATCGGTACCCAATTCCCCAAATTGATGACCTTCTTGACCAACTGAAGGGGGGAAATTTCTTTAGCAAGATTTACCTAAATCATGGCTACCACCAAGCTCCCATTAAACCGATTGTAATATACCAGATATAAAAAGTATGCAGAAAAGAAATAAAATGCTATAAATGGCAGAATAACAACAATATAACTAGAACAATCACCACAATAGCACTGAAATGATATAAGAATAAAAAAAAAAATAGCACTTTGATTCTGAAAGAAATGTTCATGGGCCTCTTTGAGGGGAAAAACTCCAGTTGAGCAGAGATATATTACAATAATATCCAAGCTAGGGTTCTCATACCCTCGACTCCTATTTATACTAAATATGTCTATCAAAAGAAGCATCTAGAGGAAGATCCTTCTAGAAGCGAAAGCTTCTATTAGGTCTTCTTACATTCGACTTATTCGATTTTATTGCAAGGAATTATTAATATTGACCTTTATTACATCCAAATATATTGTTCTACCTATGTGTGGGTTAGGACCCTAACATGTCCTCCCCCTTAAAAACATCCTTGTCCTCAAGGCTTGAGATGTGAAAATTTCTGTAGAATGGTAGTTGGTTCCCAAGTGGCATCTATTGGAGTTGTATCTTTCCACTGGACTAACACTTCCTTGATGGTTCTCTGACACAGGTGATGCTCACGCTGGTCCAAAATTGCTTATGGCTGTAGCCAAATGGATCCTTCTTCGGCTAACTCAAGAAGGTTGGTTTGAATTTGGCACTTAGTTCCAATCACCTTCTTTAAGAATGAAACATGAAAAAAATGATGTAGCTTCGAATGACTGGGAAAAGATAACTGATAGGCCACCTGTCCCACATGCTTGAGAACAGTATAAGGACCATAAAATTTGGGCGCTAGCTTCTTTTAATGCTCGGCCTTGGGGGAAGTTTTCTTGTAAGGTTACAGTCGAAGAAACACCTGATCCCCTTCTGCAAATTGAAGTTCAGAGTGACCTTTATCTACTCATTGCTTCATGAGATTATGTTCCATGACCAAATTCTCTTTGAGGGTACGGAGAATAGCCTCTCGAATTGTAAGTGTTTGGTCAACCACCTAGACCTTCGAGACACCAAGTAAGTATGAGAGAAATGAAGGTGGATTCTATCCATATACCACTTCAAAAGGAGTCATGTGTGTAGATGTATGGTATGAAGTGTTGTACCACCATTCAACTAGGAGTAACCATTGAGCCCACTGATTTTGCTTTTCCGAGGCAAAACACCTCAAATATGTTTCCAAACACTTGTTGACAACTTCCGTTTGACCATCAGTCTGGGGATGATAAGTTGTGATGAGATGTGATTGAGTGCCTTGTAGCTTGAACATTTCTTGAAAAAAAATTCTTGTGAAAGTTGGGTCGCAATCAGAAACAATAGAGTGCGGCATGCCATGAAGCTTGAAGACCTGATCCATGAAAATTTGAGCCACCGTGGATGTTGTAAATGGGTGTTGAAGAGCACAGAAATGAGAATACTTGGAAAGGTGATCAATAACCACCATGATGAATGATTTATTTCCCGATTTGGGTAAGCCTGTAATAAAATCCATAGAGATATCCCTCCAAATAGCAGGTGGAATCGGAAGCGGTTGTAGTGTGCCCAAAGATTTGACTATTTCTTTCTTGTTGCATTGACACACATCACATTCAACTACAAAATTACTAATGTCGTGTTTCATACCATCCCATAAAAAAGAACATTTGACCTTGTCATAGGTTTTGGTGAACTCGGAGTTCCCGGTTGTGGGTGTAGCATGAAGCTTAGAAAGTAACATGGATTTAAGCTTTGATTGTTTAATTAAATAAAAATGGCCTTTGTATCGAATATCATCATGGAGCGAAGAGTACCCTAGGGAGGCTGGATCATTGGACTGCAATTTTTGGATTAGATGCAAACTTTTGGGATCTTGTAGCCATTCCTGGCGAACGACTTGCAGCCAATTTGGTACAGTGAAGGAAAGAGAAAAAAGGGATCATTCATATTCATATTTTCGAGATAGAGCATCCACAACCACATTGTCTTTACCTTTCTTGTAAATGATCTCATAATCATATCCAAAGAGCTTAGTCACCCATTTTTGTTGCTCTGGGGAGGAAATGCGTTGTTCTAAAAAATACTTGAGGCTTTGATGGTTTGTCTTAATTTGGAAGCATTTCCCTAATAGATAAGGGCTCCATAGATCAACGACATGCAAAATAACCAACATTTCCTTTTCATAGATTGATTTGCCTAGATTTATTTCAGATAGTTGATTTCTAGTAAAGGCCAAAGGCCGACCCTCTTGCATAAGGACAACACCAATTTCTTTCCCCGAGGCATTACATTCCAAGACAAAGGTCTTTGTGAAATCAGAAAGGGCCAAGACTGGAGTGGTGCACATGGCCATCTTCAAGGCTTGAAAATATTGAGAAGTGGTTGGATTCCAAGTGAAAGAATTATTTTTTAGGAGAGCAGTGAGAGGTGCTGCAATCTTTCCATAATTCTTAACAAACTTGCGATAATAACCTATTAAGCCCATAAATCCATGCAAGATTTTGAGATTCTTTGGGTGAGGCCATTCTTGCATGGATTCAATCCTTTTAGGATCCACCCTGAAGTCATCCTTTGCAACTAGATGACCCAAGTAATCTACTTCTGAGGAGCCAAAAACACATTCAAACTGTTTTAGGAAAAGTTGGTGCTGAGAGAGTAGATGGAGAACTCGATACACATGAGAAATATGGTCTGTCTAGGTTTTTCTATAGATGAGGATATCATCAAAGAAAACTAAGAAAAAATGACGGAGAAAAGGATGGAAGACATGATTCATGAGGCTTTGGAAGGTGGAGGGGGAATTACACAAGCCAAAGGACATGACCAAAAAATCATAGTGGCCCTCATGAGTTATAAAGGCAATCTTGGGAATGTATGCCTCTTTCATATGTATCTAGTGGTAGCCTGAATGAAGATCAAGTTTAGTAAAGAATTGGGTGCCACTTAATTCCTCCAGGTGGTCATCAATGATAGGAATGGAAAATTTGTCTTTAATGGTAAGTTTGTTGAGGGCACGGAAGTCAGGACACATTCACCAAGAACCTTATTTCTTTGGGACCATGACCATGGGAGAAGAGTAGGGGCTTGTACTAGGATGGATAACGCCTGCATTAAGGAGTTCCTGGACCATTTTCTCAATTTCATTTTTTTGGGAAAAGGGGTGACGATACGGACGAATATTGGGAGGAAGGCTTATGGGTACAAGGGGAATGGAATGATCATGAACACCATCAAAAGGAGGGAGTCCCTAGGGAGTGGAAAATACCAGTTGATGTTTAGAAAGGATGGCTTGGAGGTCTGGCGATACTAAGGGTGTCTATGTTGCTTGTATGGCATGGAGTTGGGAAATAACACCAGAATGACCTTTTTGAGTAGGTTTTCCATGCAATGCATGGAACTAATGATCTTAGGTGAACTAGCGGTGATGACTTGGAACTTATACTGGTGGCCCTCCTGGTCGAATTGCATGGTTAATTCCTTAAAATCCATGAGAATGGGACCCAAAGTCCTTAGCCAGTCTGCACCCAACACAATGTCACAACTACCCATGTCGATAGAAAACATATGATATTTCATGTGGTAGTCACCAATTTGGAGACACACATTTTCACAACGCCCTCCACATTTCATGGAGCCACCATTGGCAATCATGATTTGGAAATTATTGATGGCATGGATGTAGCAATGAGT
>SNQJ01S0048270.1:15413-49769 GCA_010110895.2 Picea sitchensis | reverse complement strand
TCTATCAACTATTTTCTTCCTTGTCGTCCATTTTTATGTGCAAAATGAGTTCCATTTTCTTTTCTTTTCTATAAGAGAATATTGGAAAATTAATATTTAATGCTAAATTAATTATTTGTACCTAATAGAAAAATTCAATGATTACATACATTTGAAGCACGCTTTTATTGAGATAGCTCCTCCTGTGATGCAATTATGTCCATTTCTTTGACCATCTCCTTATACACTTTTTTAGACATTCATACTTGCATATTTCACATATCATCTTGTTGGTCCTTTGGTATTTTCATAATTTTCCTGAAAAAATAACATGACAATAAAGTATTTTTTATATTGATATATGAAAACTAAATATCACAAAATTGATATATTAATAAATGAATACTTTGTAATATATATATATATAGAGAGAGAGAGAGAGAGAGAGAGAGAGAGAGAGAGAGAGAGAGATTCTAAAAGTGTTTTTAGGAATATTAATTTTTGAATGATTCTTTTTTGTTGTTGTATGTTTTTGTTATTGCAAGTCTAACAGGTTTCATTGACCATTTCTATGGAAATGCTTCTTATAGTTTAGATATAACTTGGTTCTTGGAATCATTGGATTGATTTCTATATTGTAAGTGAAAAGTACGGCTATATGTTCATTCCACTATATCCCTCATAGTTCTTTAAAAGTTTTCCCCCCTTTGATTAATCTCCAGCACCACTCCATATGAGCTAAGGACGAATTCATCATCATTTACATCTTCTATATTAATTAATTTTGTTTTGTTACGATGACATTTCATTCCCTTGTTGTTGGTACATGTAGAACATTAAACATATGTGAATTAATAGATTATTTGAAACATGTCATATGATATTCCTAAGTATATTATTAATGAAAATTCAAAAAAATAATCATATTGAATAATATTTTTTCATTCACCTGATTCATCCCTCTGCAATTGTTCCATCAAGTTTTTACGCTCTTCTGCACTTAGATCAGAAAAAATCTTATCTAGATTCCTCATTTTATGGTCTTGCATGACACATACTAACCAATACATATTAGTTAAACTTACATATAGTTCAACCATATTAATTTTGTATAGAATTTACAAAAAACCTACCTTTTTTGTTTTTTCTGGATGTGTCATCATTGTGTCGACCATAACTTTTCTTATTTGAACTCTTCTCACTCATATTTTTATAAATATACAACATGTACCATTCAATACAAAAATTATTAAATAAATCACCTAATTTTCAGCGAAAAAAAATCGTCATAAACGGTGCGCTTTTTAAATACAAAGCATCAGTGTGTTTATTATATAAAATGCATCGGTGCATTCAATACAAAAAACCACAACAAATAGTTTAATTTCTTTTAAAAAAAATTGTGAATTACAATAGTGCGATATAGATAAAAGACATTACAAAGACTACAGTAGAAAACAAAAACATAGAAAAAAAATTAAACATTCATAAAAAAAAACAATAGAAAAATTACACACTAATGAGAAGAACATTTATATGACAACATTTTTTGTGTTGTTTAGATGAGAAAACATCATCGATATTTTTTTTCATGCACTATATTTTTTAAGTTAAAAAAAATTATGGCTTTATTGGTGCTCCTTAGACATAAATGCACCGGTGTATTTCTGTTGAAATGGTGCACCAGAAAATCGAAAAACGTTTTAAAAAAACGTTAAATAAAAAACCATTTGAAAAATTAAAATAAAAAATCCATAGGGTTAACTGTGTTTGGGATCCAATGCAATAAGTGGTCCCTTTTCATCACATAACAAACACTTATATATATAAAAGCAAACCCATTATATCTAGCATGCCTAAAATGAAAAGCCCTAATTCTGAATTGATAGAGGGAGTTAAACCCTAGAGTGAAATTTTGCATTCACATAAGAAAAATAAAACAAGGGTTTAAGGGAACTATGAATTTTTTATTTATTTATTTATTTTCTGAATTTTACTTAAAATACAAATAGGAATACAATTTGTAAAAAACATTATTAACAAAATCAACCGTAAAATTCAAAAGTTTTACTATGTAGGATTTTGAGTGAAACACCATACCCTTCAAATCCATATTTTTTGAATATTTCTATTGTTCCAAATTATACTTTTGCTCCACAATGCTCCTTGGTATGTCTCTCTTCCAAATTTGTCTACTGTAAATTTTGGAAAAATAATGAAAATATTGAATACCTTCTTAATATTAAAAAAACTTTATGAAAAGAGTTTAGAGTGAATCACCATACCCTTCAAATTTTCATATTATGAATAATATTGTGGTTACAAAGTATTATGCTCCTCCACAATGTTCCTCTATATGTCTCTCTTGCAAGTCTTTCCCCTACAATGTTTTGCAAAATAATGAAATAGTGAATAAATTTTTAGTATTTAAAGCACTTTATGAAATTCGATTCTTGCTCTTTTTTTAACTATTTAAAAAAACACATTTTTTTTTAAACTCTTTTGGTACGTTGACGTGTTTAAGTAAGATGCACCAATACGTCCATATTACATTACGCATTGGTGCGTCCATATTATATGATGCACCAATAACATATAATTGTTTTTTATTAACAAAATCTTGAAACACTGTGTGGTTAATTTTTCAGTGCATCGACGCTTATTATTAATGCGCACCAGTGTGTTTGTGGCTTATAAGAACACCGAGATTCTTTTAAAGTTATTTGAACTTTTATTTGCACAAAAATAGTATATTCATCTCAAATTATCTTTTAGGATGAATTCACATGAATTACTATACTTTAGTATACATTTTACATTTTATGTCGCCTTATTCTTAAAAAATTGTTTCAAAAATATATTCAAACTGATATTGTGGTATGGTCCTCGAAAGTTATTTTAGATATGTAAAGAAAAAAAAATTGCTACTTTTGCTGAAATGTAGGGAGAAAAATCTATTATATGATCAAATGGCCAATTCTTCAAATTTCATCCCATTCCATATTGCTCAAAGTCCATCACGGAGTTCTCCCTTTCCATCTCCAATAAGTTTAACTTATTTTATTTATGTTTCAATTATCTAATTGAATTTGTTTTATCCATGTCAATATGAATAAAAATGTATCCAAATTTGTAGAATCATGATTCAGAATCGAGTTCATATGGAGAAAATATTCCAGTACCGGTTCAAAAATGTCGAAAGGTCTTATCAGGAGCAACATACCACAAGAAGTTGGTAGATGAAAATGGATAGTCACTTTACCCTACCAATTGTGACATTTCATCTTTCACCTGCAATACTGGGTCGTCAATGGTAATAATTGTTTTGTATAATGTAATTTGAACAAACAAATTATTGCATTGTGCTTACTAATATTATTGATGTATTAATTTTCAATGGTTTTGAAAATAGGATTCTGATGATGAGCAACCTACCTACCATATTTTGTTGCACCCCACAACAATGTCAACCTGAGAGAAGGATGCAATGATAGCACAACTTGGAGAGGAATCATACCAAGAATGGTTGAATCAACCACCTATTCAATTCCCACTACATCCAGATTCACCAATTAGGAATGACTACAACAATAGTAGTTCTTCGGAAGTTGGCAATGGAAACAATAAAAAATAGGTTGGTATGGATGATTACTTACGAGATACGACTAACATGGAGATAATGTTGTTATATGCATTCCAGAATGATGATATAGGGGATGATGCTAATATCAATGATACCATTTTTGAAATCCTAAAATTTCTTCCACCACCCCTCTCTTTGGACCTAGTGCCCGATGAAGGTCTACCCAACTTGGGACAACAATATTATTGTACAACATGAAAGCAAGTTTTGGCATGTCAAATGCATGTTTCTCATAAATATTGAGGTAATTGAGTAGTAAGTGTCTTATATTAATTTTGAGAAATCTTGTCATACAATCAACATTAGAAATGGTTTCTTTTATAAAATTTAAATGACCTTTTACATTTCTATTTCCCACTAACTACAGGATGTTGAAACATAAGGTTATTCCCAGTGATAATGTTTTTCCCGGTAGCTGTGAAGAACCAAAGTAGTTGTTGAAAGTGTTAGATGTTGAGTATATATCATATCATGTATGTCTGAATGATTGTATTATATATAAAGGAGAATATCCAGACAAAGAGATATGTCTAGAATGTGGGCATGATAGGTACCATAAATAAAATAAAAATGGTAAATTGCATGGTCCTCCTCATAATATATTAAAGCACATGCCTATAATCCCAAGGATTCAAAGGCTCTTTTGTTGCAAAGAATTAGCTAAGTTGCAGGGATGGCATGCTTCACATAGAAGTGAGTCGGGAGTTATGTGAATCCCAATAGATTTAATAGCCATGAAGCATATAGAGGATACATGGACAGAAAAATTCAAGGATGAAGTATGAAGTCTACAACTCAAAATAGCAATGGATGGCGTGAACCCATACTCCCTCCAAAACACCAACTATTATGTTTTTCTTGTAGTAGTGATCAATAAAAATATCCCCCCATGGTTTTATGTGAAGAATGAACATCTTATGTTGGCTCTTATAGTCCCTGGTAGAAGACAAGTGAAGAATATGGATGTCTACCTAYAAMCAKTGGTAGATGAATTAAAGRAATTATGGGAAGGGATACATGTATACGATGTATCAAGACCCATCAAAACAWAGAGTATTTTTATGTTGTATGGCATATGTACTTACACCACACATGATTATCCAGGATTAAGAGTTTTCTATGGTAATTAACATGTTTATTGATTTGTTTATATAYGTAAAAATATTTATTTGTATATTTAATTCACTRTGATTRACATTCTATTCTTAAACACTAACATTMTATGTACACAATAATTTCACAKGTCTTGTAACTAAAGRCTATCATGGATGTAAATGTTRTRGACCTTCTTTGAAGGCTAGGTGGTCCAACCACCTACGAAAGTMARTGTACRACTAMTCAAGGGTWTTCCTCTCAGAAGAMCACCCTTATAGAAGAGAAACATCCATTTTCAATGGTAAACCAGAGAGAACCCATATTGGGAGCATCTTAATATTTCCCACTTAATATATCCCATGCATATATTTAAAAATGTTTCATCTTCTTTATGGAGGCACATATCATCGAAAGAAAGTGACATATTGGCTCTGAGAGAAGATCTTATTTCTTCAAAAACTAAAAACAAACATTGGCCAAGACAAGTACAGGAGAGGATGGTCCCTCTTGGTCTTTCAAAGAAGGTGATGTCCCATGGATTTTGAAGAAAGAAGAGCTTTCTTTGGAAAAGGATGTTATATTGGGTGTGAAGGTGACTTTTTTACATGGCTCTTCCCTATGACGTTGCTTCACTGTGTGTCAATACCATTTGTCGGGGTTGAAATCACATGACCATTTGAACCTTCTAAAGGTACAACATATGTCAAAAATATGATTTTATTATTTCTAATTTTTATTTTTATGTCATGGGATAAAACAAAATTAATTTTGTATGTTTTTACTTTGTAGTGTCATTATCCTCGGCTTGTGTGTGGGTGTGTGAACCATGACTTCCCCCATGACCTAAGGTGTTCCATATCTAAATTATCTGCATTTGTACATTGGATCACATCAAAAGAGATTCATCTGGATAACATTCCATGGTGGCATCAAGAGATAGCTGAGATTGTTTGTATGTTTGAGAAGGAACTATCATCGAGTTTCATGGACTTACAGGTTCATATTCTAATTCACCTAGTAGATGAGGTTGAGTTATTCGGGGTGGTCTCATGTCATTGGATTGTTTTTTAGAGAGGTACATAAAGAATTTGAAAGGTTTTTTTTTTCAAAGGGAAAAACCTGATGTGTCTATCAAACATATCGACAACACACGAGGTGCAGTGATTTAGGATGATGAAAGTGATGAAGACAAAAGAGAAGGGGAACTTCTCCAAACGAATTGAAAAAGGTGCTTGATAAAGAGTAAGTGACTTATCGTTTATCAAATTTTTGCACAGTAAATATTCACACTAAACTTCATTGTAACATCCCGCTCTTGCGAGCACATGTTATTGACTTATTCTTTGAGGACAGTTGCATGCAAGTGATCCATTTTTAGTATATGGTTTTTTATTCTCTTATGGACTCTTATGATGATGTAGATGGATTGTGATGTTATGTTATTTGATATATATGTATTCATAGATCCTATTGATGATTTTTCCCTGAGTGTGCAGGACACTTGACGGATTGAGGATGCCACTAGCATCAATGGACCTCCTTGGACTCTGGATTGAGTCAGGGAGTGGACTGTATTGGTTGGGGTATTTTTATTTATGCATATGTGACATATGATCAGGGTATATTATGATGTTATTTATAGATCATTGACAATGTATCATTGATGGATGTAGGCTGATGATTGATTCCTAATCAGACTCACATAAGGAGTAAAGGGTCCATGCACAAAAATCAGATATTGAGGGAGAGGTGTGGTAGCTTCCATGTCGTAGCCTACTAGCACTCTCATCGTGGCTCGAATTGTAGGTTAACGATTACCTAGTTAGAAATATCCACGATGTCATGAGGGAATATTGAAATAGTCGATCACGAAGATTATACGGGGCGCATAATAAGGCAGGGTCCTTATTCCTTAGAGGCCCTTAGTCTCTCACAAGGTCGCATGAATGGAGTATTGACTCCAAGGGTTGGACAAATACCAAAACCATTCAAAGGCGAGTGGCACCCTTGGAGCATGTAGTGCATCTTGAAGGGCATGTCGCGTAAATTAAAATTTGAATCAAAGGTGGGTGGCACCCTTGGAGCACAGAGTGCGTCTTGAAGGGCACTTAGAGGTATAAAAATGAGTCAATGAACCTAGGTGGCCTAGAAAACTTCAGCGAATGTTAAACCTTAAAACCTTGAGCACCTGTTGAATTAGTTGATTGATTAATTAATTAACTAAAGAATGAACTGATTAAGCATAATCCCTAAGGGTCTAGGCATTCGCAAATAAATATTTAACTAAGACTAAGTCTAAGTGAGTGAGAAGACTAAAAAACTAAAAGTTTTAAATTAAATGATGAGGGGATGAAATAAATCAACTTAAGAATAAATGAAAATAAAAATAAATCCTAAGGAATGATTAATACACTCGTGCAAGTAAATACTAATTTAGAATTTTAGTTGAGAAAGGAATAAAGCATAAATGTGTAAGCATAAAAAGGTATCTAGTCTATTCTAACTAAAGAAATTTCATAAATTAAACACAACTAAGTTTTAGAAAGGTGTCATTCATTAAAAATGAAATAGAGGGAATAAAGGGACAACTAGGAGTAATTTTAGGAGCGCTTTTAGAATGGGTGAGGGAAATTGACATTTAATTAAATTAAATGGTGTATTTATTGGTGCAACTAAGGGAACGGGTGACAAGTGTACAGGAGGAGAAATTGATAATTAATTAAAAAAAAAGAATTAAATGTGAAAATGGAAAGTGGTCACTAAGAAAAATTCTATAAAAGAAATGGTCGAGAGGAGGAATGGATCATGACTGGTTTGAGTAAGTTTATGCTGCATAAATTCTGAATTGGTATTACCTGTGAGAGTTGGGATACCCAGCTCAATAAAGAGAGTGGTAGCTCTACCTTGCAAGGCGATCTGGGAGCTAGAGATTTTGGTTGTGGCTTTGTGTGGCCCTTTTCCGTCTCGGTGGGTTGAGGGGGAAGAAGAGTACCCCTAGAGTTAGCTAGGAGGTACTGGTGAAGTATTCACGATGAGCAAGAGGGGAGCTAGATGGAGCACAAGAATGGGAGAACACCTTCGACTCTTCGTCTTTGGTTACAGTACTCTCTTGAAGTTTATAATTGCAAAAATGCTAATTTTTATTGAGTTTTTAGAATTCGCCAAGAACTGTGATAAAAATTTGGTGTATACATTCCTAAGAGCGATCTCAGTTCGTAAATTGCCTATTCACCATTGAGGCTTATTTAGTATCATGATTCTTGTTATCCTTGTGTTTTTTATTTATTTATGAAACCTCGACAAGATTTCCTTTCGTTTCTATGCGGTTCTTTTTCCCAGCATTTGACTCATTGTTTTCTCCCCTACGCTCCCTTTACCAATGCATCCTCTGCATTGATGTATTTAATCCTCGGTGCTCTATTCCATACTCAACGATTTTTTGGCTTAGTGGTTATTTGTGTTTATGTGTTTTGCAACTTTTTTTTTCCTCTGTGTTGATGGGGGGGAGTGTAATCCTTGCATTCATTTCCTTTCTTAGTGTTTTTTGTTATCCTACGCATTTGGTTTCTTCACACAGCTCGTTTTTCTTTCCTCTCCATTTCAACCCTTGCGAGATTGCATTTGAGTACCTTGTGTATTGGAAGAAGGGGAAAAACCCCCTTTCATCTTACCTTTGTCTCTACACCTTAGTGTTTTTTGTTATCTCTGCATTTAGTTTCTTCACACAGCTCGTTTTCTTTCCTCTCCATTCAACCCTTGCGAGATTGCATTTGAGTACCTTGTGTATTGGAAGAAGGGGAAAAACCCCCTTTCATCTTACCTTTGTCTCTGCGCCTTCACACTCTTTCCCAACACGTTTGGGTGACTTGTTCTCTATGAAATTGTTTTTTGTAATACACCCACACGACCTCCTTAACTTCATTACGTCTAGCTCTTAATTTCGCCCAGATCTATTTCCCCCCTGGTGATTTTATTTCTTAAGGGTAAAATCATGAATATGGGTAACACTTTTGTGAGAATCGGGTCTCCAAAATTCCTAGCGACATTGTTTCGGCCAAAAAAATGTCGCTAGGAATTTTTTCGGTCGAAACATTTTTCGGCCAAAAGTTTGCACGTCAAACTGAACGACGCCCTTGAAATTCGTGTACAATATTTTTCAGATGAATTTTTTTCTTGCAGTAAGCATATTTCGCCGAAAGAATTTTCGGCCTAAAGGTTTATTTTTAACGGATTCCGTTAAAAACAAGGTTTTGCTCAAAAGAATATTTTGGTCGAAAACATGAAAATGGGATTGTTTGTAGGAAACTGCAAATTCTCTCCAGCTTACTTGATCTTTGGAGGTAGCAGACTCCTACAAATACTCAGAATTTATTTTCGGAATTGATACCAACATTTTTAAAATTGAATCTACTTTCATTAGATATCATTTTTTTCATTTTTATTATTTTTTTTTTTTTTTATCTAATTTTATTTAATTTTATAAAAAATCACTGCATAATATTTTTAGGTGAGATTATGATTCAGTGAAATGAAAAATCCATATCTCTAAAAATACAAAGTGGAAAATTATGCAAAATTTATATTTAGAATCCTTAAACTATTCTCTTCAGAAGGGTATTTTTATATTTTACTTTTAAGTAAAAATTAAGATAGATACATGGTGGGGGAAAACATGTGTTTAAAATCTGTAACTTTTTCAGATTGGTCAACTTCAAAAAGTTCTAGAAATTATAATATTCATCTGTTAGATTCAAAACTATAGTCATCACAAAATAGATTCTCTGTAGATTGTTGTAGTATATTTCATTTGTCAAAAACAAAAGTTTAATAATGGATAAATTGTTGGGTGGGGGGGGGGGATTAATTAATTATCTTTCCATTTATTTTTAAGGAACACACTCTTAAACAATTTCCAAATTGACATATCAAATCTCAATAAAAAAAAAAATGAAAAATGGTCAGTAGAAACCTAACAAAATTCTTCACAAGTTTTTTTTTTAGAGTAAAATAAAATTCTAAATAAAAAAACACTTTTGTTTATCGAAAGTTGAAGAACTTGTTAAAATAAAATACAAATTCTCATAAAACAAGAAAAAGTGTTACCCATCTTCATGATTTTACCCTTGAGTTATCTCTGCATTGGGAATTTGATTTGCCCATATTTAGAGTTCTCTTGGACTTTTTATTTCTTGGATTCTCTCTGCGTTTAGCTCTTAATTTCTACCAGATCCATTTCCCTCTTGGCGATTTCTTTCCTTCAGTTATCTGTGAATTGTTCACAGATTTTATCTTATAGTTTTATCTCGAATCCTCTATGTATTTCCTTCAAACTTGCCCCACCTGGTGTGTCCAAACTGTGCCTTCACTCAGCTTAAACACTGGCCCCTTACATTGAGCCTTACTCTACATGTTTTGGTTACCCTCAACGATTGATCAGAGCCTTGCGTTTTTCTTTTGTTGCATGTTCCCCCAACCTCTTCCACCATAATTGTCTGAGTTGGATTTGATTCTAGTATGCATTTATTTTTAACTCTCTACGCATCACCATTTTCCTTTTCATATCATTAATTGGCCCCATCGATTTTCCTTACCAAAACCATGCTCTTAGCATGCAACCACTGCGAGTTTTTTTTGGTGCTAGATCCCTGCGTTTTTTTTTCCTTCCTTTATTGTCTCTACATGGGCCAACAATTAATGTTTTTAATGAAATTTCAGAGAAGAGAAAACCGTGCCTACAACACCTTTTTGGCCGACAGCATCCGAACATATCTGTACTTTTTCTTGTATTTTCTTATCTTGTCCTCCGAACTCATGATATTAAAATTTATGCTCTATTTAATTTTCTGAAGGAACATCTTTTCACTTTTAAAGAACATTTATTGTTGCATCGAAGTGTGTTAAATATTGGGGAAATCTAATTATTCAAATTTCTACCATAAGGTTTTGTTTTTTTCCTAAAAAAAAAAATAGTTTATTTTAAAATTGATTAAGATTGTTTATTTTAAAATCGATTAAGATTGTAAAAACAAATAAATCAAGTGGAACTTATTTTAATGAAAAAAAAAAACACCTTAAAGAAGATTGAGTTGGTCTAATTTATATTATTGTCATATACATTATTAATAGAATTTACTCTTGCGCAAATGGAATGTAATGTAAGAAATGGTTGTTCTTGATAATAGACTTCTTGCGCGTGTTAAAAATATAATGTAATGAATGATTGTTGTAGACATTAGACTTCTTGCGCAAATGGAAATGTAATGTAGGGAATGGTTATTCTAGATAATAGACTTCTTATGCGCATTAAAAAGATAATGTATTGACTAATTGTTGTAGACATTAGACTTCTTGCGCAAATGTAAATGTAATGTAAGGAATTATTGTTTTAGATAATAGACTTCTTGTGTGTAATATAAATATATAATGTAATGAATGATTGTTGTAGACTTTAAACTTCCTACACGAATGAAAATGTAATGTAAGGAATGATTGTTGTAGATATTAGACTTCTTGCATGAAATGAAAATTAATGTGATGAATGATCGAATTCATGTGATTAGATTTCCTCGTGCAATGAATAAAATTGATAATTTCTCTTACTCCTTAATTGATGTGATGGATGATTGCTTTTATGTGATTGGGATTTTGTGCCATGAATATAATTGATAATTTATCTTGCGCCTTGGATTTAATGTGATGTATGATGATTTATGCGAATGATTACTCATGTGCCATGTTCAATTGTGGTTTAGGATTGATTGATTGATGAAATTGATTATCATAGATATTGTTAATTTATCTAGTTGGATGGACTTGATTGTGTTGGTGGGATGTAGACACCTCCTTGTTCCTCAGAAAAATCGTCAGCCCTGAGACCTTAAATGGTCAAAATCAATTGCACCCTAGGCTTGAGAGTTGCTTATGTGTCATGGAGTTCCTAACCTTGTAGGGTAGGTTGGGCGGGTAGTGTCTTTATGTCATTATTATGTTATCCCGATGATCCTTATGTTATCATTATGTTATCTCATGTTATCGTCATGTTATCTGATGATTATTTTTATGTGATGATTTGAGCGATTAAAAGTATTGATGATTCCATTTGATCGTGATAAGTTGATCTCGTGTCACCATTCATGATGCTTTCGATTTTGTGTCCTTATTCAATTATAATGATGTGTTGATTATATGTCATTACTAAATATGTTGATGCCTCGGGTGCAAGGTTATTTGATTATGACGATGAGATTCTTGTAATTACTTTAATTATGATGTCATTGATCATACATTGTTGAATTATGTGTTGACGCAAATTCCTAATGATAAAAAAAAAAAAATCTTTTGTGCTTCGCTTTTTCTTAAGGCGTAACTAATGGATATTACATATGGTATTAGAGTGGCTTCAACCCTGCGACTTGGGATTATTACACCTTCCACTATATAAACACTGGATTAATAATTTATCACTAATTAAATTGAATTGTGTCCTTGCAGGTAATCATGGTTAGAGGACCCCATAGAGGCAGACGACGTGGTGCTAGGGGAGGAGGCATGATGCCTCCGGTAGAATCCACGTGAGAGGGGTCTAACACCCAAGGAGAAGAACAAGACATTGGACAAGAGCATATTGTTGCGGGGTATTTGGTTGGGTTGATGAGGTCCTTTCAGAGGATGTTTGAGGCCTTGATTAACCATATAGATAGAGATGAGGCCGGGGTGCCTATACCCCTTGAGGATCCATAGCGTGCCCCAGCTGGTACTGGTAGCATTCATAGAGAACTGGAGAAGGTCAAGTTTCCCAATTTCTTGATTTCCACAAATGACACATCCATCAAGGCATCGTTGGAGAACATGGCGATGTTCTTCGCACTTCGCGACGATACCTCCAACATGAAAGTTCGTATGGAAGTATTTCAACTGAAGGGGAGTGCTCTTCTATAGTGGAAGATGCTCCTGCCACAACTGAACATGGTCGTTGAAGATGTGTCATGGGAACTATTTGAGGAGCGGTTCCGAGAGAGGTATTTGTCAAAGGGATTCATGGAGTGATAGCTCAATGATTTTAATGCCCTATGATAGGGTGTTCATACGGTGCCTGAGTATGAGTCTCATTTCATGGATATGCTTAGGTATGCTCCACAACTGAACACCGAGAAGCCCAAGGTCAAGAAGTTTGTGTTTGGCCTTAACATCAGCGCTCGTGCGAAGGTGAGGATCCTAATGTCTCATATGTTGCACGATGTAGTCTCGAAGGCCCTCGTAGCTGAGGAAGAGTTGATCAGTGGGAGCCATGGCACGACTCTTGCGAGACCCACAGGGCAGGCGACATTTGGTACGCATCAACATCAAACACCAGTTAGACATTCTTTAGGGTTTTGAGGTGCTCCGATAGGATCCACGTTCATGACACATGACGATCAACACCTCAGCAATGAACTCCCTACAAAAGACCCCACCACCAACACCAACGTCGTCCGTAGAAGCAACAGTTTAGGCTTATTCAACAAAACATACCAGGGTTTTAGGCTGGTGGGCCGACAAATTCTACTTTAGAGACCAAGAGTATTGGACCAAGGATCGGATGTTGGACATGTGTAGAGACACATTACCAACATGATTGTCCAGTTGAGAGGGCCAGATAAGTCAGGTCAGTCAGACACACTACAGTAGGATATTTTGGCAAGGCCCACCAAATTCATGAAGCGGTGAAAAATTGCCAAGTCGAGCACTATTCTACTTTTCTCGAGATGTCAGGTACCATCGCTAACTAGACCTATAGTATTTTGATATATCTTGATGCTACATAGACCTCTAGTTCTGGTGTAGTGATAAAATGAATTAAGGTGAAGGCATTTGAATAGGACAAGTTTGGCTACGTGGAAATGGCTTCGGGAGCCAAGTAGAAGGTTGGAGGAAAGGTTACAGACTGTAGCCTCAATCTGGGAGATTTTGTAACGAATTCCAACCTGTATGTCATGATTTTAGGAGCTTATGACATTGTGATTGATATGGACTAGTTGGAATCGCATGATGCGATACTCAATTGTAAGATGAAATGGTTGAGTTTAACCGATGATGAGGGACAAAGATGAGTGATTATAGGAAGAGACCAGGGAGTTTCCCTAAGGTTCATCTCTTCCCTATAGCTACAGAAGAGTATGTGAAAAGGATGCAAGATATATGAAATATTAGCGTTGAACGACAAGGGCATGGCGGAAGGATTAGAAAACCTTCTGGTATTATGAGATTTTGCGGATGTGTTCCCAGAAGAATTACCAGTTTCATCGCCTGAAAGAGAGCTGGAATTTACCATCGACCTAAAACCTAAAACTAAACCGATAGCAAGAATGTGTTATCGGATGTCAACCCCTAAGTTATAGGAGATGAAAATGAAACTGAATGATTTGTTGGACCTATGAATTATACGTCCAAGTGTGTCACCTTGCGGCATGCCTGTTATTTTCATATGAAATAAGGATGGGTTGTGGAGACTCTACATTGACTATCATCTATTGAACCAGGAAACAATCAAGAACTAGTATCTGTTTCTAAGAATAGACTATTTGTTTGATCAAATGAAAGGCGTGATAGTGTTTTCAAAGATTGACTTGAGATCAGGATATCACCAGTTATAGATAAAAGAGGAATACATTCCTAATACCACATTCAAGATCAGGTTCAGGCATTACGAGTTTACCATTTTAATGTTTGGACTGACAAACTTCCCAGAGGTATTCATGATCTTGATGAATGGGGTGTTTTGTGAATACTTGGAAAAAAAAATTCAAGTATTCATTGATGACATATTGACATATTCTCTGATGATGGAAGAACATGATGAACATTTGCGCTTGGTATTACAATGTTTACGAGAGAACAAATTATATGGGAAACTATCGAAATGATCCTTTTATCAATCAAGGATTCATTATTTAGGGCATGTTATCTCCAATGAAGGCACCGTTGTGGATCCAATGAAGGTAGAGGCTATTATGGAATGGCCTGTGCCGACAAATGTACCAGAAGTACATAGCTTCATGGGTTTAGCTGGATATTATTGATGGTTTGTCGAAGGTTTTTTGAAGATAGCAAATCCAATCACGAAATTGCAGAAGAAAAACAAGAAGTTTGTATGAACTGAGAAATGCGCGGAAGCATTTTGAAGGCTCAAGGAGCTATTGACAACAGAGTCAATACTAAAAGTCCCCAACATGGACAAGGACTTCTTGGTATGCACATACGCATCCAAGGAAGGATTAGGCAAAGTCTTGATGCAATATGGTCGAGTGATCGCTTACATCTCAAGGAACTTAATAAAGCATGAGGTGAACTACATGATGCACAATTTGGATCTGTTGGCCATTGTGTATTCCCTAAGAGTGTGGAGAAACTACCTGATTGGACCAAAATTCAAACTGAAAATAGACCACTGTGGTTTGCAGCACATTTTTACACAAAGTGACTTGAACACGCGACAAAGGCGTTGGTTAGAACTTCTTAGCGAGTATGATTTTGAGGTTACCTACATAAAAGGAACAATGAAAAGAGTGGCATATGCATTGAGTCAGAGACCATGCATATTTTCGGTGATACCTCTTCAAATGAATCTTCATGAAAATATTTTAACTATACAACGCGACCTTAAACCCTTATTCTTTTGGAAAGGAATGAAGGAGGACATAGTCAACTACATTGCAATATGTCTAGAATGTCAACAAGTAAAGGATGAACATAGACATCTTGCAGGATTACTATAGTCACACATTATTCCAGAATCAAAATGGGAGGTAATTTCGATGGACTTCATCGTGGGATTTCCACTAAAGACAAGGAGGCATGACTCGATTTCCGTTGCAGTTGACACTTTGACAAAGAGTGCACATTTTATCCCTGTGTGTATGACATATCAGGTGCCAGACAATGCTAGATATTTTATCAGTGATATTCTGAGATTGCATGGCGTGCCTAAGAGGATCATATTCGATTGAGGATCAATGTTTATAGGTTGATTTTGGACTAGTTTCCAAGATGCCTTAGGAACCCAACTTAACTTTAGTACCACGTATCACCTAGAGACATATGGGTAGACAGAAAGAACGAACCAAATATTGGAAGATATGTTGTGTATGTACGTGATGGACCAACAAAAGCGTTGGGAATATTTTTTTCCTCTGGTGGATTTTGCTTACAACAATAGTTGTAAAATCACCATTGAGATGGCACCATTCGCGTTTCTTTACGGGCGACCATGTCAGATGCCTTTGAGTTCGTATCAACTTGAGGATAAGGTCTTGGTAGGACCATAAGAAATCCAATAAATTGAAGAACAAATTCAAACGATAAGACAAAGGATTAAAGAAGTGTAATATTGACAAAAGAGTTATGTCTATGCGCATCGTGTTGACCGTAGTTATGAAGTTGGTCATCGATTCTTCTTGTGGGTGAAACCGCACAAGAGTTTGATCAAGTTTGGAAAGGGTGCTAAACTCTCTCCTAGGTTTGTGGGACCTTTCAAAGTTTTGGAAAAGAAAGGGTTCGTGGCCTATCGACTAGCCTTTCCTGATTCTTTGAGGCATATGCACGATGTTTTTCATGTATCTATTTTGATACATTATGTTAGTGATCCTACACATGTGATTCACATGAGTTATTTGTAGGTGTTGAATGAGGGTGCACTCACGACAGAGCTAATATGCATTCTGGAGCATCGCATTCAACAACTACGATGTCGAACAATTGATCAGTTCAAGGTCTAGTGGGACAATTATAGTCCACACTCGGCTACCTAGGAGGACAATTATGATATGCGCCAAAATTTTCGATTTTTGTTTGATAGTTAGACATTTAGATCTAAATGATAGTTATACATTTAGATGTTGTTATTTACTACATATATATTGTGAAACTTTGGGATGAAGTTTAAAACAAGAGGGGTTGTATGTAACATCCTTCTCTTGCGAGTATATGTTATTGACTTATTCTTTGAGGACACTTGCGTGCAAGTGATCCGATTTTAGTATATGTTTGTTTGTTCTCTTTTGGACTCTTATGATTATGTATATGGATTATGATGTTAGGTTATTTGATATCTATGTATTGAAATATGTTATTGACGAGTTTCCCTTGAGTGTGCAGGACACTTGACAGATTGAGGATGCCACTGGCATCAATGGACCTCCTTGGACTCTGGATTGAGTTAGGCAGTGGACTGCATTGGTTGGGGTATTTTTATTTATGCATATGTGACATATGATCAGGGTATATTATGATGTTTTTTTATGGATTATTGATAGTGTTTCATTGATGGATACAGGTTGATGATTGCTTGCTAATCAGACTCACATAATGATCCAAAATGGATCCAGGAAGGCCTAAAAATAAAAGTTATTAGAATCGGACAAAACTAGCATCATTGTGTCTATCTCGTCGCATTGATTATGTCCATGTATTTGTTTCCTCAAACGGAAACCATATGTGAAAGTTATCGCATTCTCATCGAAATCCCAAAAAGATAAAAAGTCAACTGGTCAAAGTTAACGCTGACGTCAGCAAGTAAGACAGGTGATGTCATAATGACATCATCATGCTAACATGGCATCACTAGGAGGTGACACTTGTCACATAGATTCAACATTTTTGGGCCAAGTTGGCATTGTACGAATTTGACACATGTCACTATACGGATGACACGTGGTAGTCCGTACATGACGTGGCCCAATGACAGGCTGACACGGGGATGTACTGACAACAACTGGTCATACGGATGGTGATGTGGCAGGTATGACAATGCAACACATGGAAGGTACGGTGGTGATGTGGAAAGTACGATAGTGTGACACATGGCAGGTACGATGGTGACGTGGCATGTATGGTGGTGGCATGGCAGTGTTGATTAGGCAGCTGAATAGACCAATGCGTCAGTAGTATGAGCCAATCCTAGGGTGACACGTGTCCCAATCACAGGATGCCACATGGCACCCCGTATTTGGCCAAGGTTGGTTGGGTAAAATTTTGTTCTGCCTTCTGGGGAATCAAACCAGCAACCTCCGAGCTGGGCAACGATTTACAACCAAGGCGCTAACCAAATCCACTATATGTGTTGCTTGTTATGAAATTGCCACAAATGTTATTTGAATTAGCATTGGTGTGTGGTTCAGGATAAGCCCCGGTCGACGGGGGTCAGCCCCGTCAGACCAGGGGCTAGAGAATTGGGGTTTAACCATTATATGGTGCATGGGAGAGTTGGAGCTTGGCCACATGATCCAGAGCCATGAGACTAGGAGCTATGACTGGAGGACCTAGAGTATGCCATCCATCCCTCGGCCACATGGTAGAGAGAATATGACTAGGGGCCTGAAATTCGGGTGTTGCATCTAGATTTTGCCCATTTTTGGGTTTTTAAACTATATTGAATGGTTTTATTTGATTTTAAGCCTATTTTGGGGAGTTTTTATCCATTATTAGAGGATTTGGAGCCCTTTTTTAGGCCAGATCTTGGGAGGAAGTTGGGAGGTTGTTTCCAACTTCAAATCTATATAAACTAGAGGTTCTTTCCATCCTTAGAAAGGTTCAAAAGAGGAAAAAGGATGTATAATTATGAGGCCAAAGCCAGTTTTATGGAAGGAGGCCATTGAGAAGAGAAAAATTGCGGGCCATTTTCGGGAGCTTCGCTCAGACGTTTTCAGTGTCGTCAGTTGTGCTGGATTCTTGAGGTCTAGCAGAACACATCTAGACCATTCTGTAATCCATTTGACATTTTTTTGATGTACGTTTGAAACTTTGAAGATAAATAAGAAAGACTCACCCACTAAGACAAAGGCCCAAAGACGTATGCAATATTGTCGAACTCTATTAACAACTTTGTTTTTATGGTTTGTTGATTCTTTGTGCTTATTTTAAGATCTGAATATCTTATTATTGATGCCATGTTATATCATTAATTTGTTCCTCTTTCTTCAAGTCCTAAGTGGTTAATGAACTCATGATTTAAAAACTTAACCATGGTCTTTAAAATATCTTTACGGATCAAGTGGTATTAGAGCTAGTTGACGGTTGGTTTTTGAGTTTGCATGATTACCAGGGAAAAGTTGAATCATGGTGAAGGCGATCTTGTTGAAGAGAATCCTGAGATTGGATCGAGAAAGAGGATTTCTCAAAGTGAGAAGATGGCATCAGAAGAGGGACTTTCTCATGATGAGATAGAGTTTCGAAAGACCTTTGCGATGTCGGAGATGGTAAAGGTTTTATATGACGATTACTTGGAGCGTAAGAGACCGATTCTAGGTGAATCTTCAAAGGCCAAAAGTGAAGAAGGAGAGGATCCTCCCAAACCTCCTCCTTCAGCTCCTTCTTCTCCATCAACTTATTCTTCTTCAATTACAAGTTCCAAATCTACTGCAAGAAAAAATTCTCATAAACATAAACATGATATGCATTTACTTAAGCTTGATGTGAAGTTTGAATTACCCATGTATGATGGTGAAGTCAATGCAAAGAGGCTTGATAACTGGGTCAGACAGATGGAAGTTTATTGCAGTGTGAAACAAATCAAGGATGAGGAAACTCAAATCAAATTGGCATTGCTTCGAATTGCAAGCACAACACTCATCTACTGGAAAAGCAAGTTGCAAAATGACACACAACAAGTGGGTAATGTATTTCCATCATGGTAAGTTTCTTTTTCTTCACTTAAAAATAAATGTTATCCTTTGGGTTATAAAGAGAAGGCTTTTATTGAATGGCAAGGTATTAAACTAAGAAAGGGACAAACAATTCAAGATTACACGGATGAATTCCGTAAGATGGTATTAATGTTAGACATTCCATTACATACCCAAGAAACTCTTATGAAGTATATAGGAGTTTTACCTGCACACATTCGTAACACTGTATTTATGTTTGGACCTACTAATTTTCATGAGGTTTGTGTTCAAGTAACATACATTGAGGCAGGGAAAATGGGAGTTGGTGTATCATGGGAATCCTCTTCAAGAAAAGACAAAAGGAAGTGGAATGGCAAGAAAGAAAATTCAGTGACAAAAAGGGAAGAGAAGCTCACTTGCAACCATTGCAAGAAAGAAGGGCATGATGATGACCATTGCTAGCTATTTCATCCCAAGAAGAAACTGAAGTGGTTCAAAGAGAGAAAAGGGAGGAAAACAATTGCAACATAAACATGACCAATAGACTTGGGATCAGATTCAGGTGATGAGTCTAAAATCACAACAGTTGGTTTGACAGGTAAAATTGGTGATGGATATGATTCTAGAAGTAAATTGTTTCACATAAGGGTCATAATGAAGCATACTAAGGTCGACACATTGATAGATAGTGGATCTCAATCTAAATTGATTTCATAGGAAGTGGTTAAACAATTGGGATTAAACACTCAGATGAATCATAAACCTTACTCACTTAAATAGATAAGCAACAATCATAAATTGCACATAACCAATAAATGCACTTTAAAGTTTGCAATTTCATCAAAGTTTGTGGATGAGGTAACGTGTGATGTGGTTCCACTCAATGAATGTGGAATGGTATTAGGAAGTCCTTATTTGTATGATCACAAAGAAATCTTCTACAGGGAACATAATCAATATCACTTAACCAAATAAGGCAATGAATATGTTGTACATGCTCATCACTTAAAAGCAAATCAATCTCTTCAAACAATGGAACAATTAAGGAAGGCAGCTCATGCAAGCATCACACCTATAATTGTGCCAAATCAAGAAATTGATCTTAAGCATGAACATGAGATGATTGTAGAAAGGAATTTCAATCATACTTTGCTTCAAGATAAGTTAATGTCGTGCAAGTACTACAAACATATTAGTTCATTTGCAGTCATATTTTTTATGTTATCATTGATAATATTTTCAACATGGATGGTAGTGGCTTGAGTAAGATGTGACAGAGTACAAGTGGCTAACAATATGTTGTCACTTGTCATGGTTGTTTTGCAATTGATCTTCATGAGACAATTGCACAGGACAGAGTTTAAAGACAAAGAACGAGTGGGGTGGCCTATCTTGCTCTTGATGATTGGTTAGTATCCGTTTGGAGGACCAAAATGTCTTAGTGGGGAGGCGTGATCCAAAATGGATCTAGGAAGGCCTAAAAATCAAAGTTATCAGAATCGGACGAAACCAACGCCATTGCGTCTGTTGCATCGCATTGATTTCGACCATATAATGTTTTCCTCAAACAGACATTGTATGCGAAATTTATCGTGTTTTGATCGAAATCCCAAACAGGCAAAAAGTCAATTGGTCAAAGTCAACACTGACATAAGTAGGTACAATAGGTGACGTCAGGATGATGTCATCATGACATCATTATGATGTGGCATCACCAGGAGGTGACACATGTCACACAGTTTCGTCATTTTCGGGCCATGTTGGCACTGTATGGATTTCACACGTGTCACTGTACGAATGACACATGGTAGTCCGTACATGTCGTAGCCCAATGACAGGATGACACATGCTTGTACAGATGACAATTATGAATATGGATGGTGATGTGGTAGGTACGAAAGTGCAACATGTGGAAGGTATGGTGTTGACGTGGAAGGTAGTTAGTGCGACACGTGGTAAGTACGACGGTGACATGGCATGTACGGTGGTGATGTGGAAGTGTTGATTGGGTGACTGACTGGACCGATGTGTCAGCAGTATGAGCCCATCCCAGGGTGACACGTGGCCCAATCAAAGGGCATCGTGTGGCACCCTAGATTTGGACAAGGTTGGCTGGGTAAAAAATTTTTTTGCCTCTGGGGGAATCGAACCCGCGACCTCTGAGTTGGGAAACGATTTACAACCAAGGCACTAACCAAATTCATTATATGTTTTTATTGTTATGAAATCGGTGAAAATTTTATTTGAATTAGCATTGGCATGTGGTTCGGGATAAGCCTCGGTTGGCGGGGGCCAGCCCCATCTGAACAGGGGCTAGAGAATAAGGGTTTAACCATTATATGGTGTGTGGGAGACTTGGGGCTTGGCCACATGGGACAGATCCATGAGACCAGGAGCTACGACCAGAGGAGCCAAAGCACGCCAGCCAACCTCAGCCACATGGCAGGGTGCATATGACTAGGGGCCCAAACGTTCGGGGGCTGCGCCTAGATTTTTCCCATTTTGGGGTTTGTAAACTATATTGAATGATTTTATTTGATTTTAAGCCATTTTTGGGGAGTTTTTGTCCATTATTGGAGGATCTAGTGCCCTTTTTTAGGCCAAATATTGGGATGAAGTTGGGAGTTTGTTGCCAACTTCAAATCTATATAAACCAAAGGTTCTTGGCAGCCTTAGATAGGTTGAGAAGAAGAAAAAGGTTGTAGAATTGTGAAGCCAAATTCATTTTTATGTAGGGAAGCCATCGAGGAGAGGAACTTTGCGGGCCATTTTCAGAGCTTCGCTTAACCGTTTTCAATGTTGTCAGTTGTGTTGGGTTGTTGAGGTCTAGAAGAACACAGGCAGACCAGTTTGTAATCCATTTTAAAATTTTACGATGTATGTTTGAATCTTTGAAGAGAAATAAGAAACCCTCACCCACTGAGACAAAGGCCCAGAGACGTAGGTGATATTGCCGAACTCCGTTAGCAACTTTGTTGTTATTTTTTTTTTATTCTTTCTGCTTATTTTTCATATCTGCATATCTTATTATGGTTGCCATGTTATATCATTAATTTCTTCCTCTTTCTTCAAGTCCTAAGTGGTTAATGAACTCATTCTTTAAAAATTTAACCATAGTCTTTAAAATATATTTATGAATCACATAAGGAGTAAAGGGGCCATGCACAACAACTAGATATTAAGGGAGAGGTGTGGAAGCAGCCATGTTGCAGCCTACTAGCACTCTTGTTGTGGCTCAAATTGTAGGTTAACGATTACCTAGTTCGAGAGATCCACGATGTCGTGAGGGAATACTGAGACAGACTCTCACCAAGATTCTAAAGGGCGTGCAATAAGGAAGGGTCCTTATCCCTTAGAGGCCCTTAGTATCTCACAAGGTCACCTGAATGGAGTATTGACTTCAAGGGTTGGACAACTACCAAAACCAGTCAAAGACGAGTGGCACCCTTGGAGCACATAGTGTTTCTTGAAGGGCACGTTGCCTAAATTAAAATTTGAATCAAAGGTGAGTGAGTCCCTTGGAGAACAGAGTGTGTATTGAAGGGCATGTCGCAATATAAAAAAATGAGTCAATGAACCTAGGTGGCCTAGAAAACTTGAGCGAATGTTAAACCTTAAAACCTTGAGCACCTGCCAAATTAATTAATTGATTAATTAATTAACTAATTAATGAATTGATTAAGCATAATCCCTAAGGTTCTAGGCGTTCACAAATAAATATTTAACTAAGCCTAAGTCTAAGTGAGTGAGAAGACTAAAATACTAAAATTTTAAATTAAATGATGAGGGGATGAAATAAATCAAATTAAGAATAAATGAAAAGAAAAATAAATCCTATGGAATGATTAATACACTTGTGCAAGTAAATACTAATTCATAATTTTAGTTGAGAAAGGGATAAAGCATAAATGTGTAAGCATAGAAAGGTATCTAGTCTAGTCTAAGTAAAAAAAATTCCTATATTAAACACAACTAAGTTTTAGAAAGGCGTCAGTGATTAAAAGGGAAATAGAGGGAATAAAGGGATAGCTAGGAGTAATTTTAGGAGTGCTTTTGGGATGGGTGAGGGAAATTGGAATTTAATTATATTAAATGGTAGATTTATTGGTGCAACTAAGGGAATGGGTGATAAGTGTATGGGGGGGAGTAATTCCTAATTAATTTAAAAAAAAGCGAACTAATATGCAACTGGCAAGTGGTCACTAAGAAAAATTCTATAAAAGAAATGGTTGAGAGGAGGAACAGATCATGACTAGTTTGAGTAAGGTTATGCTGCATAAATTATGATTTGGTTTTACTTGTAAGAGTTGGGATACCTAGCTCGATAAAAAAGGTGGTAGCTCTACCTTGCGAGGTGAGATGAGAGCTAGAGACTCTGGTTGTGGTTGTGGTTGTGCATGTCTCGTGTGTGGCTCGGGGGGCTGAGCAGGAAGAAGAGTACCCCTAACATTGGTTGGGAGGTACGGGTCAAGTATTCATGGTTAGAAAGCAGGGACATGGACGGAGCACAAGCATAGGAGAAAACCTTCGACTCCTCATCTTTGGTTATGGTACTCTCTTGTATTTTATAATTGCAAAAATGTTAATTTGTATCTTGTTTTTAGATTTCGCCAAGAACCGTGATAAAAATTTGATGTATAGATTCCTAAAAGCGATCTCAGTTCGTAAATTTCTTAGCTAAGAACTTGAAAATAAATATTTGTTAGCTAAGATATGATTGTTGAAGCCAATATTCAACAACTAGAGATCATTGTTGTTGGTTTCTTATATGATCTTGCATGAAAATAACATCGATTTAAATGTCCCTTCACCAACGTTGATGGCATTAGCTCTTTACCTATTTAGATTTTCTTGTTTCTTTCTACATTCATTTTCATAGTGACCAAAGTTCTTAAAATAAAATCATTGGATCTTTGACTTGTTAGTCCACTTTGTCTGATTGATTTTTCTTCTTCTCCCCCTTTGGTTCTGAGAGTATTATTGTGGTTGTTCTAACCATTCTAGGGATTACATTTCTCTTGTTTGAGAATTATATCTACCTCACCTACCCCTGCTTCTATATCCTCAACTTCTTCCTAATAAAGACTTATGAGGGAATGAAATGAAACAAAAAAATAGGAAATAAACACATAGATACAATATGCTCAATCTCTATTAAAGAATGAAATATGGAGAGACTCTAAAATAAAATACAAAGTGAAATCAACTCACTAGAATGGTGTAACATCCCCAAATGTTACGACTACAAGCGAATTTTTTTTTTTGTTTTTAGGCAGGAAGGCAACGACAACCATGACTCAACACACTAGCACAATGGGCAGTCGGGTGAGACATGCGTAATCAAGATAGAAGCGACTACTTGCCTGACACAAGCAAGACAATGCCTACAAGCCAAAGGACAAGATCGACCAACCTGACACCACGACTTGATGACCAGTATTTGGAAACCTCTACGGCGTGCAAGACCAACTGCGTTAAGGCATTAAAAACCAAGTGCCAACATCAATCTCAATGAAAAACACCCACATAAGGAAGCACAGACTAAGGCCAGGTTATCATTCACAACTGCCCATTAGGGCACACAATGATCCGCTCATAAGGAATCATGTCATCGCGAGGTTATAGGAGTGACAATAAACTTGGCACAACCTATCCTATCAAGACCATAGACTCAAGACAAACCAACGCGCTAGGAGACATAAACAATTGACAAGAAGATGATACCCCCACACCCTAGCAACAAGTTGACAGGACACAAAATGACATCACTCGAATTAAATTGTGTGAATGACCAGAGGATGCTTTCTTCCCACAAGGCAACCTGTAAGGTGAAGCGACTAAGACCAACCGCCCCTTCCAGTTTTCCCTAAGGCGCAATGCACATAATCGCCAATCCATGCTAGCTATTAAAGGTTTTAGTTGATAATACTACTAATGTCTCGACCGTTAATCTTGCACAAGAAGATCTACATATCTATTAATCCAATGTTTACAACTCTGTCCAACAATTTTCTAAATAACCAAAGAATTCGCTGCCCTAAACTCATTAAGGGGTTGTCAAAGAAATTATGTCCATCAATACTATCAATAGAAATGCTACCTAGTCATGGCATCAAGGTCCCATATTAGTTACAATAGAGGGCTAGATATTAAATGAGTGATCACACGGTCTGTCCACCCTATGATATCGCTCACCAATCAATAAGTGAAATCGAATATACATTGTCCATAAAATTTCTGTCTACAAATTTCAATCAAAAGAAATCACTATATAAATTAACTCTGTCACACTAGAAATAAAATCGTTGCAATCAATATCACGGAAAATAAATTACTACCCAAGAGGTCCTATCTAACATCGCGTCGTTGACTAACGGATATTAATTAAGGGAAATTGTTGTTAGCCACAATCTAGCTGTCGATGGGTGACTATTACTAAGGTTGTTTTCTATTATCAAAGATGTCTAAAAGTTAATATAAATATGTACAACATTGCCACCTATTATCCAGATAATGCGGGTTTATAATGATACCACTGACATGAAATAAATACCCACTTCCTGTAATTAACGAGAGCTTAAATACAAATTTATTTACCACTGTCCAATGATGGTAACGTTCAACGGCTATCACTCAAATCGTATATTTATTAAATCGTTCCGTACCAACTCAATACCTGATTAATAAAATCAGTAAATAATTCATATTAATTGTTGTCAATATGCTAATATATTCAATACTCATACGCCATCCAGAATGTTTGTGCAAAGCATTATGATGGTTGTTGTGTAATTCATAGAAGGAAACACGGCTTAAGAGTAGCTAACAAGAAATGAATTTCGCCATCAAATTCACCAGGGGAAAACGTTGTCATGCACACCAATCCACAATTATTCGTTGTCCAAGGATATGGGTAACTTAGCATTCGGTATACGCAAAAAATTGTAGAGAAACTAATGATAGAGACGACATAAATTGATATGGAATCACAGGAAAATCTGGGTACATTAACAAAATGCAGGCAAGGATTCGGTAGTTGTAGATAATCATTCAGCTTGCAGTCACACGGGGCATACAAAATCGTCGACCAATACCCTTATATTCGCTAACCTTTGATATTATCAGTCCTTACAGTGTAATGTTTACATAGCCACCCAAATCTCAACTAAAACGTAGTCGAAAAATGCCACCAAGGTACAATCACAATCATTGCCCAGACACAGTCATAATCGCTGCTACAAAACACTATTGATCAATTAGATTCACTGCCTCCTAGTAATGATATTGTATCTAAGTGAAATTTGTGGCCAAGCCATCCAAGTATTCAATTAGATAGGTGAACCAATTACTCTAAGAAAAACGCAAAGCAAATGACTGTATTAACACAATAAAAATGTGGTAAGTAAATCTCAGACAATCACTGTAGTGATATTTAAGAGGGATTTTAATACTCCAAAACATTACGTCTCTGCCAGGAAATCCGCTGTAAATTTTCCCTTTTTTTTTAAAGAAGAATTTAAAACTCCAGATAAAATTACATCTAAATAGATTGACTGTGTAGGGAAATTACAATAATCGAATTTGTTGGGTAGAATCACATCTAGGTAGACTTGTTGTTCAAGATTCATTGTATTTTAATGCTATAACGATTACATAGAATTAGTTTCTCTGGGTGAAAATACATTGTCATCTATGTAGATTCACTAACCTTTGATAGCAAATGCTATGAAAAGAGTTTCGGAAAAATGGTTCGAACTATATAAAATGAAAGTAGATGCATGCAACAACTATGTAATAAATTGGGTAAGGATTTGGGTAAAACGATAGTAGACTCGAAGTAAAAAAAAATGAACGCTACTGCTAGGTGAAAATGCTATGTGAAAATGACTATCTTCCAAGTAAAATCGTTGTGATAAAGGCCAAGAAATCGTAAAGGAAAATCTGGGTAATGAGCCACGAGAATCATGGTGATTCAGCGGTGTAAAGGCTGAGTAAAGACTTCAAAATGTAGAGATAGTCCATCACAGGAAAACAAAGAAAAATAAACCACCAGAAAACACAGAAGTAAACAATCACAAGAACGCGCAGAGCTTGGCATCCAGTCTCAGGGGTTTATCCAAGATTCAATAATTAAAATGCAGAGAAGGACGAGGAACAACATGTAGAGATTTTCAATCGCGAGAAGCTGCAATGACCATTAATCAGCTGAGAGAATTCAACAGGAGTAGACGGCTGGCAGGAACATCCTTCGCTCATCATCATCACACAGAAAGGCAAGGAATTAGGATCTATAGGTCTATTAACACCGAAGTGACGACTGTTGATCTGACTCCTAGACGACTACCCAAATGAGGACTGATGAGCTAGGGACGAGGGCAAAGTAATAAGCGCAAACTCATCACAAAATCAATAAAACCATAGGACGGACATGACATGCAGGGATTGAAAGCAAAGGGAATCAATCAACAACGAGCTTAAGGCTATGGGGGAGATTCAATTATTAATTAANAGGGACGAGGGCAAAGTAATAAGCGCAAACTCATCACAAAATCAATAAAACCATAGGACGGACATGACATGCAGGGATTGAAAGCAAAGGGAATCAATCAACAACGAGCTTAAGGCTATGGGGGAGATTCAATTATTAATTAATATGCTAGGTCAATCATTTTCTTTACCCAATTAAATATACAGAGCTAAAAGCATAAAGTATACTAATGATCTACCATGAAGAAATAAAGGAAGTGTATCGTAGCCCAAGTCACCCGCTCTGAGTTGTTGTCCCGCGTGCTCCATGTAGCTCCCTCTTTCCGACCGATGAGACTTCACCGGTACCTCCCAGCCAACGTTAGGGGTACTCTTCTTCCCCCTTAGCCTCCCGAGCCGTAAAGGGGCCACACACACTAACCAAAGAATCAACTAGCTCTCAACTCGCCTCGCAAGGTTGAGCTACCACTCCTCACTAATTTAGACTTTCTGCTTTTTCCTTGGGTTTCCCCTTTCTTTTTAAGTTTCCCTCTTTTTCCTAGTTTCCTAATTCTTTTAAATTTCCCTCTTTCCCTTTTCATTTAACTCAAATTGGCAGGTGTAGAAATTAACTTTTTCCCTTTTTCCTTTTTAATTAATAAATTTTTATTAGCATAAGTGACAAACCAATTATTTCCCCTTTTTCCCCTTTTTCCCCTTTTTAAATTTTATCCCCCAAAAGATTTTTATAAATTAAATGAATTACTTACCCCCTTCTCGTCACATGATTAATGATGATTGCCATTATTAATTATTAATGTTTTATTTTTATTTTTATATCAAAAGATAAAAATTATTTTATCACAAGTATCACTTAGCCTAGACTTTATTTTCTTAGGCTGGGTGACATTTTATTAGGGGAAATGTTTTAAATATTTCTTATCACGTTATTCATCCTAAGGCCATCTAGGTTTATCCATTTATTAATTAACAATGCAACGTGCCCTTCAGGACGCACTACGTGTTCCAAGGGTGCCACTCGTCTCTTGACTGACTTGGTAGACATCAAAGACCCATGGAGTCAATACTGCGGCAGGTGATCTTGTGGGAGACTAAGGGCCTCTAAGGAATAAGGCCCTTGCCTTATTGCGCGCTCCTTAGAATCATCGTGAGAGACTGTCGCAGTCTACCCTCACGGCATCGTGGGTCTTCTCGAACTAGGTAGTCGTTAACCTATAGTTTGAGCCATGATGGGAGTGCTAGTAGGTTGTGGCAAGGTTGTTGTCCACACCTCTCCCTCAATGTCTCTGGTAGTCGTGTGTGGACCCTCTAATCCACATGTGAGTCTGGTCGACAACCTATCGTCGGCCTGCATCATCAACGAATAATGTAAGAAAAAAATCCATAATCATAACATCTAATCAGATGCACATATGTCATATATATACAACAATCAAACCCCAATCGTCCACTCCCTAACTCGATCCCGAGTCCAAGGGTTTCCTCGATGCCTCAGCATCCTCGAGGTCCAAATCCTGCACACTCAGGAGAACTGACTCAATAGCACCTGTCTAAGTCAATACAGAAAAATAACATATATCACATCCATAATGCCTCATAATAATAAACAACAGTCAATGGTATAATAATATGGATCACTTGCAAGCAAGTGTCCTCACAAAATAAGTTCTCTCAGTGAGCGCAAGAGCAGGATGTTACATACACCCCCTTTCATATTACCTTTGTCTCTACGCCTTGACACTCTTTCCCAATGCGTTTGGGTGACTTTTTCTCTGCAAATTTTTTTTTTGTAATACACCCATGTGACTTCCTTAAGTTCGTTGTGTTTAGCTCTTAATTTTTCCCATATATGTTTCCCTCCTGTCAATTTCATTCCTTGAGTTATATCTGTGTTGGCCATTTGATTCTCCCAGATTTAGAGTTCTCCTGGTCTTTTTATTTCTTGGATTCTCTTTGCGTTTAGCTCTTAATTTCACCCATATCTGTTTCCCTCCTGGCGATTTATTTCCTTGAGTTATCTCTGCGAATTTTACAGAGCTTTTATCTTAGAGTTTTATCTCGAATCCTCTATGTGTATGGCCTTCGAACTCACCCCGCCTAGTTTGTCTAGACTACATCTTCACTCAGCTTAAACATTGTGCCCTTAAACTGAACCTTTGCATTTTCCGGTTACCCTTAGTGATTGATCAAAGCCTTGCATTTTCCTTCTGTTGCACGTTTTCCCAACCTCTTCCTCCATAATTTTCTGATTTGGATTTGATTCTAGTCTGCGTTTATTTTTAACTCTCTGCACATCACCATTTTCCTCTATGTATCATTAATTGACCCCAACAATTTTTCTTACCAAAACCCCGTGCTTAGCATGCAACCACTGCGAGTTATAGGTGGTGCTAGATCCCTGTGTTTTTTTTTTCCTTCCTTTATTATCTATGCGTGAGCCGAAAATTATTGTTTTTAATGAAATTTCAGAGAAGATAAAACCGTGCCTCCAACACCTTTTTGTCCAACAACATCCAGACATATCACTGTTCTTTTTCTTGTCTTTTCTTATCTTTTCCTTTGGCCTCATTAGATTAAAATTTATTCTCTATTTAATTTTCCGAAGGAACATTTTTTCACTTTTAAAGAACATTTATTGTTACATTGAAGTGTGTTAAATACTGGGTAAATATAGTTATTCAAATTTCTACCATAAGGTTTTGGTTTTTGTCTTAAAAAAATTAGTTTATTTTAGAATTGATTAAGATTGTTCATTTTAAAATCTATTAAGATTGTAAAAACAAATAAATCAAGTGGAACTTGTTTTAACGGAAAAAAAAAACCACCTTAAAGAAGATTGATTTGGTCTAATTTATATCATTGTCATACACAGTATTAATAGCATTTACTCTTGTGCAACTGGAATGTAATATAAGGAATGGTTGCTCTCGATAATAGACTTCTTGCGTGCATTAAAAATATAATGTAATGAATGATTGTTGTAGACATTAGACTTCTTGTGCAAATGGAAATATAATGTAAGGGATGGTTTTTCTAGATAATAGACTTCTTGCGCGCATTAGAAATATAATGTATTGAATTATTGTTGTAGACATTAGAATTCTTGCGCAAATCAAAATGTAATGTAAGGAATGATTGTTTTAGATAATACACTTGTTGTGTGCAATAAAACTATATAATGTAATGAATGATTGTTGTAGACATTATACTTCCTGCACAAATGAAAATGTAAGGTAAGGAATGATTGTTGTAGATATTAGATTTCTTGCACGAAATGAAAATTAATGTGATGAATGATCGAATTCATGTGATTAGATTTCCTTGCGAAATGAATAAAATTGATAATTTGTCTTGCGCCTTAATCGATGTGACGGATGATTTATTTTATGTGATTGGGATTTTATGCCATGAATATAACTGATAATTTCTCTTACACCTAGGATTTAATGTGATATATGATGAGTTATGTGAATGATTACTCATGCGCCATGTTTAATTGTGGTTTAGGATTGATTGATTGATGAAATTGATTATCGTAGATGTTGTTGATTTAGCTAGTTGGTTTGACTTGATAGTGTTGGTGGGATGTAGACACCTCCTTGTTCCTCAGAACATTCTCCAGCCCTAAGACCTTAAATGGTCAAAATCAATTGGATCATGGGCTTTAGCATTGCTTATGTGTCATGGATGTCCTAACCTTGCAGGGTAGGTTGGGTGGGTAGTATATTTATGCCATTCTTATGTTATCTTGATTATCCTTATGTTATCGTTATGTTATCCTTGTGTTATCTAATGATTATCTTTATGTGATGAGTTGAGCGATTAAAATTATTGATGATTCTAGTTGATCGTGATAAGTTGATCTTGCATCGCCATTCATGATGTTTTAGATTTTGTGTCGTTATTCCATTATGATGATGTGTTGATTATATGTCGTTACTAAATATGTTGATGCGTTGGTTGCGACGTTATTTGATTATGACAATGAGATTCTTTTAATTCCTTTAATTATGATGTCGTTGATAATGCATTGTTGAATTATGTGTTGACGCAAATTCCTTATGCTAAAAAAAAAATTACCTTTTGTGTTTCTCTTTTTCTTAGGTGTAACAGAGGGATGTTACATTCATAATATATATTTTCATGATCTCATATGTACTATATTTTGGTTTGATTTCATGAATACAACAACGAATTCATAAATTGATCCCATCAATAATATAATTCTTTACAATTCAGATGCAACACAACCATGGGTCGCGTTGTACGAATGGAAAATGTGGAAATGGGAAAGTGACAGGAAATAATTTAGACAATTGAATGGTAGAAGCATGCCTTATCCTGATCATTTAAAATAAAATATGTCAATGATATGCCCCAACATTTGGGTTGTTGACCAAGTCAGAGAGAAATATGGTATATCTGATCATTACCCGCGTGAAGAAGAGGATGCACTAAACATAGGGATTGGTTGTAGAAACTTGGAAATAATCTATTTGTGTACATAATTTTTAATATCGTAATGCACATTTGAATTGTAAGTACATCTATATTATTTTATAATTTAATAGTCGATTTATTATATACGTATTGACACTATGATTTGTTTATTTTTTTATAGGTACATTTGTTCCCATCTATGTGGGCATATGGAAATCATTTTTTCATAGAGGATGTCAATGATAGACACATGACACAATACTATGGAGTGGAAGTCGAGTTTGACCAATCTAGTCATGCTAGCCATAGCGATCAAAACACCATACACGAGGAGTTAGGCTACGTCGGAAAGATACAAGAGATCATTTGAGTGGACTTCTCTTCTTTTCAATGTGTTATTTTTGGGTCCAATTGGTGGGACACCTTTGATCGGAATAATGTAAAATAAGATCGTGATAGTGGGATGATATGTATCAACTCAAAAAATATGTGGGATGAAGCTAAGGAGCCTTATGTTTTCCCAAAACATTGCAACCAACCTTTTTTTTAACTAGCTGTGTTGGATAGGGATTGGTAGTTTGTATTCAGACGCGGCCCTAGATCGAAACATATTTTTGAGAAAAACAATGTTATCATGCCAAGCGAGAAAGATAATCAGGGTGATGACAATGGAGAGTGATATGACAACGAAGACTGGATTTAATAATTTGATTATTGAATTTATAATGTAATTAGTATTTAATATTTCATATGAAATATGAAATATTATTAAATTTTTTATTGGATGATATAATTAAATATTATGTGTAAATGATAGAAATATATTTCCATTGTAAATCTAGATGATATTTGAACTTTTAGTATTTTAATTTAAACTTTTACTTTAAAAAACAATATATTATTGTATTGTAAATATCAAATATGTTATATCATAACAAATGTATTTTTGTTACCCACCATTTCATATCATTGCGGTATGGTATTATATTGTATTAGTTTTTAATTTTGAGTTCATACATACTAATTAGAGGAATATTCAAATCTAAAATGAGCCTCCTAAGTGATTTTTTCACAAAAACATCATTGTCCTTAAATAACCAATGCATGTGTCGCTCTCTAAACCCATATAATAATATATACTTAAAATATTACCTAAAAATCAAATACATAATATATTATGTAATATAATAAATATAATGTATTATGTTATATATTAATTTTATATTATAAATATAATAATATAATATACAATAAATAAATATAATATAATAAATATAATATATTATATTATATATTAATTATAACATAATATAATATAATATATTAAGTTATATATTAATTTTGTATTACATATAATATATATTTTGTATTATAAATATTAATATTGTATAATCTATTTCAATTTTTGGGGGTGATCTAGAGTTCTATAGCTATACATAAATCAAAAGTAGTTCAATTTATTTTTATTGTAATTAAAGTTTATTAATATATTTTGAAATCCATTTTGAATTTTGACCAAACTTTAAAGTTGGGGATTTGACTGGTAAAGTCTAGGAAGGTATACATACCCTACCCCCCTATGGATTTGATCCTGTGACCTCTTAAGAGGAAACACATGTTATTAACCATTAGGCCCACTCAGACTGTAACATAGGATATGAAAAAATGACATAAAACTTAAATACATGTAATTAAACCATTTAAGAAAATTATTTAAAGAGAATAATTCATACATAATTAAATTTTTTAATATTCTAAATATTTTTATTGTTTTTACATGTTTCTTGGTTAAGTTTGGAATTCATGCTAATTGAGCTTATCATAACTATTTTTAATTATTCATTATTCCTTATGAACAAAAGCAATATTCTCCAAATAAGGACCAATTCTCACATGGCACTTTCAAGTAAATTAGTTTGTAAAATTGTGATACAAAGTAAAGTTGAAGATTAATATAATTTACTTTTGACTTGCCCAAACTTTAATTAATAATATAAAACATATATTTACTCATTTTTATAAAGTATTTACTTTTTTTGGTTAAGTTTGACATTCATGCATCCTTATAGTATA
>SNQJ01S0048269.1:50183-60267 GCA_010110895.2 Picea sitchensis | reverse complement strand
TTTGTGGAAGGTCTTCACACAGTTGGTGATCCTCCATAAAAAGATAAGTACCACTTCTATGTTCATTACATGTTGTGTATTGTTTATGTTTATATTGATCAATATGGCATGTATATGTTGTATGTATGGGCTTATTGTTATTTTCCACATGGATCTATGTATTAGAAGATATGTTTTATGTTATGCATGTATGTGATTCTTGCAATGTTATCATGTGTTTTGTTGCATGTATGAATTATTGTCAATTCCACAGGAGTCTGTATGGTAGCGGTAACTCTGTGTTATTTGTTTTAAATTCATTAGAAATGCATTACATATATATATATATGTATGTATGTATGTATGTATGTATGTATGTATGTATGTATGCATGCATGCATGTATGTATGTATGTATGTATGTTCCGGGGATACCAAAAAATGGTAACAGAGCTAAGTGAAGTGTCTGAGTAGTGGCATTTCCCGCCTGGTTGGTGGATGGGGGCGTTACATCTACGACCCTATACCATATACGATGAGTCACCAGGACATGTGGCTTAGCCACATGTTGAGATGCAGTCGATCTTTCACATGGTCGAACTCGACCATGTACTTTATCCATGTCATCTGCTGACATCACTCTAGCCTTCGGCTTTCAAGGAAACTCCACACATTGCATCCTGAATCACCCGAAGTGGGGTTTATCCGGAGAGTCGAATAATGATCGGACGAACCATAATCTTACTTGGTTTGATCCAACAGTAAAGGTAAATGAAAGAAAGAATGTGTGTGCAGCTATGTGATTTTGTACATACACATTGCTTTTGGCTGTAAGGAATGATGATAGTTTTGTTTGCTATATTTTTAGAGAGAAAACCTTATATTTTGTGAGCCTTTGGTAGGGTATGAGAGGCACAAAATAAATAAAAAATATGTTAAGTAAATGAGTAGATATACAAATATAATCACCACAAATATTGAATACATAATAGATCCACAGAGCAATATAGAAGAAACCACACTTTTATTATAAGAAAACCCTTGAGGTAGGGCAACACCATACAATGGATCCTATTATGGAAGGGATCCACTCATGTTCACTTGCCTCTTCAAGGTTGAAACCTCCTAATGAAATTCAGCTCCAAATACAATACTTATCTTCATATCCCATTACATTTCTTGAACCTCTTTATATATTGCTTCCATCACCTCAGAACATTCTAGAGGAGGAATCTTCTAGAAGAGAACCTTCTAAGAAATCCTATTAAATTTATTATATCTAACTACCCATTTATTATATCAAACAACCATAGTGGTCCTTATTTAATAATATAGTGGACCTATTCCACCTTACATTGAATGGCCTCCACTACCTCTCTAGCTACATATAATAAATGTAAGAGGACTTCGTAGAAGGTTCTTCTAGAAGATTCCTCCTCTAGAATGTTCTTAGGTGATGGTAGCACTATATAAAGGAGTTCAAGCAATGTAATGGGATATGAAGAGAAGTATTGTATTTGGAGATGAAGTTTGTTAGGAGGATTCCCTCTCAAAGAGGCAAGTGGATAGGAGAGGATCCCTTCCATAATACGATCCATTGTATGGTGTTTCCCTACCTCAAGGGTTTTCTATAAGAAAAGTGTGATTTCTTCTATATTGATCTCTAGATCTATTGTGTATTTAGTATATGTGGTGATTATATTTGTAGATATAATCAGGTACTTAACAATTGGTATCAGAGCACTTTCCTTGGAAAGAATTGTGGGCAATTTGTTTTTCTATTTTTGCATATTTTTCCAGATACGAAAAAGAGGGTCGTGACATTCCGGATGATATATATATATATATAATTTGCAAAAACTGGCAATATATCTGAGTCCCTCTCAGAAAAATGCCCAATTTAAAAAAAAAATCATCTGAAACGTGTTAGATAGTTGGATTAGGTTGATGGACATTTGGTATGGATTGTTGGTTGTCATTGATGTCAACCCTTGGAGAAAGTCTGGTAGGGAATTCTGGTAGCACAAAGGTTTGGGTAATGGACCCAAGTTTGTTTGATGTATAATGGTATGAGTTTTTATATATTTTAAGGTAATATTATTCTATATGGGTATTACATGTCATGCCATTTCCGATGGTATGTGGAACATCACATAACTCCCCACGGTTAGAGATTTATGGCCATGTGAAGTTGGAGAACCCATGTTTGGGTAATGGACCCAAGTTTGTTTGATGTATAATGGTATAAGTTTTGATATATTTACAGGTAATACTATTCTATATGGATAGTACATGTCATTCCATTTTTGGTGGTATGTGGAACATCACATAAGTCCTCGTGATTTGAGAGTTATGGCCTTACGAGTTTGGAGGACCCTCATATGTTGGCTAGAAGCCCCAAAAGGTCAAAGTAGTCAAAGTGCTTTAAGAGATTTTAGAAGTTAAATAATAAATTGAAGTGACGAGTGTACTATAATTCAAATTGAATACAAAATAAATTATTTAAATAATAAAGTTAATGGAGAAATTACTAAGTTGACAAGTGGTTAGAAGTGGGTTAGCCCTAAAATAAGGAAAGTGGTTTAAGATGGTTAAGAGGTAACCCCTTGAGGGTAATAAAGTGAAAGTGATGAGTGTACTATAAGTCAAAGTGGATACACAATCAATTATTTAAATAATAAATTTAATGGACAGAATTACTAATTGGACAAGTGGTTAGAAGTTGGTTTACCCTAAAATAAAGGAAAGTGGGTTAAGATGGATTTAAAAGGTAACCTTGAGGAAGCTACATGAAGGAATAAAATAGAGGCAAGATACTCTCATTTTAATCACACTTGAGCATATTGAATATCTACATGTATTTAGGTAACCAAATGATATATAAGCCCAAATTATGAGGAGATGTGAATGTAATAGAAGGCCGAAATTCAAGGGGAGTTAAATTCTTTTGATGATGCTCTAAGGTATATGTTATTTACAAGTCATCTCACCATTTCACAATAGCTGTTTATAGAATGTTTCGGACCATGAAATTGATAGGACATTGAGGAAACATATCAAGTAGCTATGATAAACATTTCGTCTTGTGGGTCATTGCATTTTGGAGTTACACTCAGTGGGAAATAGGGTTTGTGGCTAGTCCTCCAAACTAGTCTAAAAAACAAGTGTTGGGATATGTCATAACTTCTTCATAAAATATCAAATTGAGTAAGACCAAATGTGTTGGTTATATTACGATATGTATTATTACGTGTACAATTTCCAGATCCATACAAAAATATTTCATGCGGTGCACACTCTACAAGTTCACTCTCTAGAATAAGCTAAAATTTCAACAAAGGTATGTCATTTTTCTATAACTCTTTGATGAGAAGTTTGAAGTAGTTCAACTTGGAGGAATTACATAAAAACACACTAAACAACATTGTATATCATTTTCAAATATTTATTTATTACTTGGTACATGTTATGATTATTTCAAGTTAAGGGTTATTAACTAATCCAAAACTAGTCATGTGAGGTAAAAGTAAAGTTTGTGATGAAAATGCTAGTCTCTGTTGTTAAAGTTAAAGAAGGAAGGTCTGGTATGTGATAATATACGAGTCTATTATAGAGTTACAAATCAGATTTAGATGATGAAATTAATGGGGGCTTTTGGTTGAGGTATGTTGGGTACATGGTTGAGACAAATAGTTGATGAGTTAGCACATACATGAGGTGTATAGTTGATGATGTTGAGGTACATATTGATGATTAGTTGATACATGAATGGTACATACTTGGTACATGGTTGGAGGAACTTGTTAGTAGTATTGTTGTTACATGGTTTATGGATGATGTAGCACACTTGTATTAGTATATTATTAGAAACACATATAGATCTTAGTGGTGATTATGAGTTGTTATGTTATGCTTAGTTGATGCATATCTTTTGAGAGTTGTCTTAGGGATTGATCTTGGTGAGTAGATATCATTTGGTTGATAAGTTGATGAGACCATTTGTTGTGATAGTTGTTTGGACAGGTTGTTGTACAGGTGTTGTATAGGTTTGGTGCATGGTTGATGCACTTTTCATCGAATACAGGAGTTGGTGCATGGTTGATGCACTTGTTTATGGTGAGGTTGATTACAGTGTGCGAGGGTTGGTGCATGGTTGATGCACTTATTTATAATTTATGGTGATTACATGTTGTTTCATTATAGGTTGGTGCATAGTTGATGCACTTGTTTATGGTATATTGATTACCGAGGTTAGGTATAGGTTGATTCATGGTTGATGCATGGATTCGAGTTATTAGTACGGAGGTTGTTTAGTGCGGGTTTGTGGTATAGGTTTATAGGTATATCTCACAGTGATAGTGTGTGGTTCCATCATTCTACTTCTATGTCAAAATGATTTAGACCCAGGGAAAGGGCCAGTGGATTTAGCCACCTTTTGATTATAATGGGAGAACATAGAGGGTGTTATCCTCATACAGTTGTAGCAAAGAATTGGGTAGTCAGACTTCCCTCATGTTGCTGAGAAACTAGGGGGTTAAGGCCTCCTTCCAGTTCTGGTGGAAAACAAAGGAAGTTAGTGCTTCCAATGAATGTAATTCTTAAAGGCATATAAGAAAAAAGAATTATGTGGTTTTCTCGCTTTGGGTTTCCACTTATGTAAAAACACTGGTGTATTCTGTGTGTGTGTGTATGATTTCTCATTTGTTCATTGTTTATTTACTTTTAAACTATTGGATGTGATTCTACATTGATATAACACTTGCATATTGTGGTTTAGAAAGGGATTCAATTTATCTATTAGTTCACTTTATACGGTAATCCAGTAATTTGGTATCGGAAGCGGGGTTCCTTCGAAATAGTTTAACCTTAGCTGGAAGGAGATCATGGATTATTCTAGAATGGGGGTACCAATGTTTAATGGTATAATAGTTTTTAAGTATAAGATGTGGAGCATGGGATGAAAGTATTTCTGAGGCACATGGACATTATATTTGGCTATCAATTGTTACATGGCACATGGACATTATATTTGGCTATCAATTGTTACATTATATGATAGTTCAAAAAGGGAAAAGACTGCAACCAAGAAGGAATTGAAGAAGAATAACAAAATAGCAATTGATTTCATTTGGGGAGGATTACCTAGTCTGGTAAGAGAAAAGGTTGGTAAATGTTCATCAGCCAAATAAATTTGGGATAAGTAACATAATTTCTATTCTTCACCCATCACAAAATCAGAAAAATCCAAAGAAGATGAAGGTACATAATAAGAAGAAATATACTCATCATGACATACAGATTCAGAAGAGAAAGAGTATGAAGAAGCAGAAGTTGATTACATAGAAAAAGTGATCAGTGCAATTGAATATCTAAAGAAAGAAAGAGAAGAAAACAAGTCATCCAAGAAAGAATTGATGAAGCAAAAGGAAAGTGTTCAAGGTTCCCAAAAGGATCAGCACGTCATCAAGAATTTAAGAGCTCAACTAGAAGAGGCCAGAAGAATTGAATAAAGTCTAGAATATCAAAAGCAATGTTTAGAAGCCAACATAGCAGCACAAAAGGAAGAAGCAGAAAAGAGAGAAAATATACTCACAGATCATATCAAGGAAATAACCGATGACTTAAACCAACTTGAGGAAGAGTTTGGTCAAGAAGAGAGAAGACTCGAAGAAGAAATAATTACATTGAAAATCCAACTTGAAGAAGCAAAGAGAAAAGAAGAGGTCATGCAGTCTCAGATAATGAAGAAAGAAGAAGAGGTTGAGAATCTTGAAGAAGCATTTTTCACACTGAGAGTCAAAATCGTCAAGCTCAACAAGAATGTTGAAGAGACAGAAACATCCACAACAGTTGTAGAGACTGAAGAGAAGCACTCTACGCTACTAGAAAAGAAGAATGAAGAAAGTATAAAGAGTTATGCAGAAGTACTCAAAGGAAGGAATCATGGTCAACTAGAATCTAAGAAAACTAATAAAGATACATCTTCAAGAAGACCATCCATGTTCAAGCCACAAATAAGCTTCAATCATGATCATGATCAGTCAAGGCATAAATTTAGAAGGACTACACCACAAAGAAGATCATTCACTCTCACGTATGGAAATTTCTTTTATGGTCATTGTTTTTATTGTACTAATTTTGGACATAAGGTTGCATATTGCAGGGATTATAAAAGAATGTTCAAGCAAGAAGTGCCTATATGGCCACACATAACATTGAGCGTTACAAATGTCATAACTTTGGACACATAGCCAGTTATTGTAGAAGCAAGATCAATACTTCCATAAAAGAGAACACTGATATCTGATATAAGAAAGTATGGATAAGAAAATAGGAAGAACAGGTGAACAAAGACCAGGTACCAGAGATCACAATATTGTCAATAAAACGAGATGAAGAAAATTCTATAGAGAAAAAGAAAGATGTCAGATACAGAAAGGTTTGGAAAATAACTGAAAGAAAGGAAGGAAAGGTAAATAAGGAACATGTTCAAGAGATTGTACTTTCGGAAATTGTAGTGAAAGATGAATCCACAGACAAAAAGAAAGAAGTCAAAGCTCATAGAGATAATGAATCTACCAATGAAGATGATGATGAATACACATTAGAGCAGGAATTGTTCTGAGCCATCCATCTTAGATACTCCTAGGTAATATGAATATTAGACAGGGGGAGTCTATGTGATACTTGTGATAGACCAAAGAACCATCCTTTGAGCATCTTGCAGAGTTTGAGAAGACAGATTCAGAGCAGTCAGATAGCAGAAGTATAGTTTGACAGATTAATCAAGACTTCATGATAGTATAGTGATAAATGGGTCAACATTATGGACAGTTGCGCAAGTAGAGTCTTGGACAATATGGACAAAGATGGATTTGTAAGAACAATTAGCAGGTTTGGACAGATAAATGAYAGCRAACGAGAGCATGGATTCATAKATTGGTTTAGAGAGTGGTTCAGAGACAAAGGAACATTATCATAATGGATGATAATTACACAGGAAATGGCTCGAACAATGCTAATGGATTCCAAATTGACAGATATTTTTTGGACACATGCAGTGCATACATCAGTTCACATTCAAAACAGATTAATGCTCAGAAACAACAATGACAAAACTCCCTATGAACTATGGAAATGAAGAACAAACAACAATCTCTACATCAATGTAACTCAAGATACGTCAAAGCAACCAAGGAATGTTTATTTCTCAAACTAAGTATATCAGAGAAATGTTAAAGAGGTTCAGAATGGAAGATTGCAAGCCAGTTACCACTCCTATGCAAACCAGTTGCAAGTTGAGAAAAGATGATGATTCAAAGTATACATATCATAGTAAATACAGGTCAATGATTGGTAGTTTACTATATGTGACAACATCTAGACCAGATGTAATGTAGGCAGTTGGACAGGTGGCACGATTTCAAGCAGCACCAAAGGAATCACATGTATTAGCAGTGAATAGGATTTTCAGATATCTCAAAGGAACATAAGAGTTTGGATTATGGTATCCAAAATGAAAGGATCTATCACTTATTTCCTACACAGATGCAGATTGGGTAGGTTGCATTGATGACCGACAAAGCACCAGTGGAGTAGCGTTCTACTTGGGTGAGTGTTTAGTATCATGGTTAAGAAATAAATAATCATCAGTATCCTTATCTACAACCAAGGAAGAGTATGTTGCAGAAACAACATGTTGTACATAGATTCTATGGATGAAGCAAACTCTGAAAGATATACAGGTTGAGTATGATGAGCCCATTCTAATCTATTGTGATAATACAAGCACCATCAATATCTCAAAGAACCCGGTGATGTAATCCAAGATGAAGCACATTCCAATAAAGTATCACTTTCTATGGGAACAGGTTGTAGAAAAGAACATCAGAGTGAATATGTGGGCAAAAAAGAACAAGTGGCAGACATCTTTACAAAACCGCTTCCACAGGAATCCTTTGAGTAGACTAGGAGTAATTTCTACTCCAAAATGAATTCTTTTGAATGCTTATCTTATATGTCTTAGATTTACATGAGGAAGGACCATAAAGAGAATAGTTCAGGTTGGAAGATCAGTTTTAGGAAGAATTTAGTCAAGGGGATTATCCCCAAGGACAATTCAGTTAGGGGGAGCAGCCTCGGATGGAAAGATACCTTTTCCATTGATGACAAAGGGGGAGATATTTATCAGATGCAAATATAAATTCTTAGAGAAAGACCACATAGGCATGGTTCCAGGGGGAGAAACACCAAAGGGAGATACCCTTTTCCATTGATGTCAAAAGGGGAGAGATGGAAGCATTGATGAGGAGTGTAATCATGATTTGTATCATGACTAAGTGTTGCCATCAATGTTGGTGTTTCCATATATGCCAAAGGGGGATATTGTCAAAAAGTTGGATTAGGTTGATGGAGAATTGGTATGGATTGTTGGTTTTCATTGATTTCAACCATTGGAGAGTGATATTGTAGATTGATGTCAACCCTTGGAGAAAGTCCAGTAGAGAATTCTGGTAGCACAAAGGTTTGGGTAATGGACCCAAGTTTTTTTGATGTATAATGGTATGATTTTTAATATATTTGAAGGTGAGACTATTCTAGATGGGTAGTACATGTCATGTCATTTCGAGTGGTATGTGGAACATCACATAAATCCTCACGGTTAGAGAGTTATGGTTATGTGAAGTTGGAGAACCCATGTTTGGGTAATGGACCCAAGTTTGTTTGATGTATAATGGTATGAATTTTGACATATTTGCACGTAAGACTATTCTATATGGATAGTACATGTCATGCCAAAGGTCAAAGTGGTCAAAGTGGTTTAAGAGATTTTAGAAGGTAAATAATAAGTGAAGTGATGAATGTACTATAATTCAAATTGAATACAAAAGAAATTATTTAAGTAATAAAGTTAATGGAGAACTTACTAAGTTGACAAGTGGTTAGAAGTGGGTTAGCCCTAAAATAAGGAAAGTGGTTTAAGATGGTTAGAAGGTAACCCCTTGAAATAAAGTGAAGTGATGAGTGTAATATAATTCAAAGTGGATACAAAATAAATTATTTAAATAATAAATTTAATGGATAAATTACTAATTCGACAAGTGGTTAGAAGTTGGTTAACCCTAAAATAAGGAAAGTGGGTTAAGATGGTCAAAAGGTAACCACTTGAGGAAGCTACATGAAAGTATAAATAAGAGGAAAGGCTCTCTCATTTTAATAACACTTGAGAATATTGAATATCTACAGGTGACTGAGGTAACTAAATGATATATAAGTCAAATTTCAGAGGGAAGGTAAAGTAAAGAAGGCCAAAATTCAAGGGAGGATAAATTCTTTTGATAATGTTTTCTAAGGTATGTTATTTACATGTCATCTCACCATTTTCACAATAATTGTTTTTTCTAGAATGATTCAGACCGTGAAATTGATAGGTCATTGGGGAAACATATCCAAGTAGTTTTGGTAAAAATTTCAGCTTGTGGGTCGTTGTAGTTTTAGAGTTACACTCTGTGGGAAATAGGGTTTGTGGCTAGTCTTGAAATTAGTCTAAAACAAGTGTTTCGGGTAAAAACATCATAACTTCTTCATAACAGATCCAAATTCAGTAAACCCAAATGTATTGGTTAGAGTACGGTCTTTAGTATTATGTGTACAATTTTCAGATCCATACAACAAATATTCTTTGTGGGGCACACTCTACAAGTTCGCTCTCTAGAATAAGACAAAATTCAACAAGGTATGTCATTTCTACTATAACTCATTTTATGAGAGGTTCCAAGTAGTGCAACCTGAAGGAATTGCATAAAAGACATTGAACAATATTGTGTATAATTTTCAGATCTTTATTCATTACAGGTACATTTATGATTATTTCAAGTTAGGGTTATTGACTAATCCAAAACTAGTCATCTGAGACTAAAGTAAAGTTTGATGAAAATGCTAGTCTCTTGTTGTTAAAGTTAAGGAAGGTTTGCAAGTATGTGATCATATACACCAGATATATTATAGAGTTACAAATCAAATTTAGATGATGAAATTGATGAGAGATTTTGGTTGAGGTACATGTTGGGTACATGGTTGAGACAAGTAGTTGATGAGTTGGCACA
>SNQJ01S0048269.1:0-50133 GCA_010110895.2 Picea sitchensis | reverse complement strand
AGTTGATGAGTAGTTTATGCATGATTGGTACATAATTGGTACATGGTTGGAGACACTTGTTAGTAGTATTTTTGACACATGGTTTATGGATGATGTAACATACTTGTATTGGTATATTATTAGAATCACATATAGATCTTGGTGTTGATTATGAGTTGTTGTGTTATGCTTGGTTGATGCACATCTTTGAGAGTTGTCTTGGTGATTGATCTTGGTGAGTAGATATGATTTGATTGATAAGATTGACGAGATGGGTTGTTGTGATAGGTTGTTTGGACATGTTGTTGTGACATGTTATTTGTACAGGTTTGGTGCATGGTTGATGCACTTGTTCATGGTACAGGTTGAGGTACAGGTTAGTGCATGGTTGATGCACTTGTTTATGGTACGGAATGATTATAGGTTGAGGTACATCTTGGTTCATGGTTGATGAACTTGTTTATGGTACATGATTGATTACAGGTTGTTTGGTAAAGTTTGGTGCATGGTTGATGCACTTGTTTATGGTACAGGTTGATAACAGGTTGAGGTACAAGTTGATGCATGGTTGATGCACTTGTTTATGGTACAGGTTGATTACAGGTTGATGCATGGTTCAATTTATTGGTACAGGTTGTTTGGTGCAGGTTGATTGGTATAGGTTTACAACAGTATATCTCACGGTGACGGTGTGACAGTGGTTCCATCATTCTACTTTTACGTCAGGGCGGTTGGACGGGGCAAGGACAGGTGGTTGTAGCCATCGTCTGGTTGTAGTTGGAGAACATAGGGGGTCATAGCCTCCTTATGGTTGTAGCCAGAGAATTGGTGAGTTGGAGCTTCCCTCGGGTTGTAGCCTGAGAAATTAGGGGGTTGGAGCCTCCTTCCAGTTGCAGCTGGAAAACAAAGGAAGGTGGTGCTTCCAATGAATGTAATTCTTAAAGACATATAAGAAAAAGCATTATGTGGTTTTCTCCCGCTTTGGGTTTCCATGTAAAAAAATTGGTGTACTATGTATGTGTATGATTGCTCATTTGTTAATTGTTTATTTACTCTGCAAATATTGGATGATAATTCTACATTGATATAACACTTTCATATAGTGGTTAAAAAGGATTCAATTTATCTATTACTAATTCACCCCCTATCAGTAATCCAACAAAACAAAGTCTGTGAATAAAGTTATTGACATTTTAAAATATGATGTTTTCAATATTTTTCTGCGGATGACTGTGCGATTTTTTTGATTTCCGTAGAAGTCGGGGATGAATTTTCCAAAACAAATTACAAATCTGAGTTCCTCTTTCAAAAATAGTTGATTTCAAAAAAAGAATTGCTCGAATAGGAGCTTCGGAAGTGAATATATAGCCGATTTAAAATCGGTCATTTTATAGGGTCTTCGTGATGGCGGCAGGACTGCAGAGTTCATAACTTCTCACATGGTTCTGATATTTCTACCAGATCAAAGCCATTGGTTAGATAATTTTGAGAGCTTTGTTTTGGTATATTATATGTGGTCTTTCTAATGGATATTCACTCTCACCTCATGGAAATTTTACGGCAGATTGAAGCCCTCAAAGCAAATATGCATGACCATTTGCAAGGCATCAAGGATAGTATACACTAACCCACAGACAGTTATCACAATATTCAAAGGTCATTGGCTCACCTACAGGAGGGATATATTATGACAAACATCATGGATGAATATCATCAAGAGGTGTATGCTTGGTATGCTTTGGAGGACGATTGTGATGATTGGTATATGGATAGTTTTCGTTTCTGGGATGACAACCACTTACATCTTCTATTTGATGACTCTACTCCCCCTCAGCTAGAGAACTTCCTGGAGAGTAAAAAATATCATTCTTTGCATATTCTTCTTCAGTTTTATTATTCTCCAGTAGCAGTGGACGCATTTTTTGTCGGTTCTAAATATTTTGATGCACATGACTAGTGTCAATATTTAGAGCATCATTTTCAGTTGGTTCCCAAGTTCCAATATCTTCAACTTGGAGTTCACATGAGCACTTGGACATGGGACCTAGATTCAAAGTGAAATTTTGACTACTTCAGTATGGTGGCTCACATTTATACATGGGACCTTGGTTCTCCAGTTTTCTTCAGCATTATGGTCCACACTTATCCATGGGACCCCGGTATATGGTTGTACACCCTCATAACAAGCGTTGAGGATAATTTTTTCATAAGGGGGATGGAATGTTAGGTATCTAGAGAGGTACTGGAGGCCATTCAATGTAAGGTGGAGTAGGTCCACTTTATTATTAAATAAGTCCCACTATGGTAGTTAGATATAATAAATGGGTAGTTAGATATAATAAATGTAAGAGGACTTCTTAGAAGATTCCTCCTCTAGAATGTTCTTAGGTGATGGTAGCACTATATAAAGGGGTTCAAGAAATGTAGTGGGATATGAAGAGAAGTATTGTATTTGGAGCCGAATTTCATTAGGAGGTTGACCACTCAAAGAGGCAAGTGAACATGTGAGTATCCCTTGCATAATAAGATCCATTGTATGGTGTTTCCCTACCTCAAGGGTTTTCTATAATAAAAGTGTGGTTTCTTCTATATTGCTCTCTGGATCTATTGTGTATTCAACATTTATGGTGATTATATTTTTATATCTACTCAGGTACTTAACAAAATCTCTTATTTGTGTGTATTAAATATATGTGTGAGCTAAATTCTTGAAAACATAATTTATAACAAATTTCAAGTAGCTCACTCCATTTGCACCTTCGCTAGCCGCCTCATCGCCTTTCCACACTGTCACATATGCTCGTCCTCTCCATTACAAATCTCATTCTCTGGTTAGCCTATCTATCTCTTTTTATATACATCAAAAGTCGTATATTATTACATATTTCATTATCAACCTTGCGAAGGAATTTGCTCTGCAAAATCTCATTGTATAAGAAATCAACCAATGTTATCATTCAATCTCATTTGATAAGAAATCAACCATCATTAGCGTTCATTAATGGGTAAATGTATTCCATCTCATGGATCTAGAAGGGTACTTGCAGATTTAATAGGTTGTGAGGAATTTATAATGGTGATGAGAATGAACGGAAATATAATGGAGTACATGGCACACATTCTCGTCGGAGATCTCATGGTCGCATACCCACATCATTCGGTTTTTCATTCCAAGTATGCAACATGTTTCTCTCTTTCGTCGAATGAGAAGTTGGTTCTTGGGCAGTTATATTCGCTACAAATTATTCATAATTCGCCTTCTCTTTCCAAATATGGTGTTTTATCATATGATAAAGGCATTGGTCATGGCGGTTGTAAGGGAAAAATTAGCAGAAAAAGGTGAGAGAATACTCCCCCTTTTTCAGTTAAGTCTGTGAAGGATGGTCACGGTATTATGAGGGTTAAGATAGTAATCTAGAAGATAACTGGAATCCTTTCTTTCTTATTGTTCTATGAAGGAGAATTTATTGTTGCTACAACTTCAGTCTAAGGTGGATAAAGAAGATTATGGTGGCACAAGAAGATGTAGTAGCGGTGGATGGAGACCATTGCTAGAGAAAATTTCAGAGCTTAATTGGGAGGCAGCCATTCTCCGCATAGCCAAATTCCTACACCATTGTTTTGAAATTTATCACAAATTATACAATTTAATATTATTATAATTTAAATCATCGGTGTTTTCCTTACTACTTTCAGGAAGGGACTAAGATTCTCTACAACACTTGTTTCATTTATAGTTAAAATTATAATATCGCTACCTTTAACAAATTATATATATATATATATATAGCAGAATCGGCAACTGGGTCGGTCTCGTACTCGCGTGACACGGGGTCGATTCCAACCACTACCATTATAACCTCCAGGTGCCATACATATTCCCCTTCCGTAGGCACGGGTAAGTCGGGGGGATTTGAACTCAGAACCTCATCGAACATAACAATTCATATCACGGCACATGCCAATTGAGCTGCCCCCCGTGGGCTAACAAATTAAATATATTATTCAAGTGTTGTTTTTCATTTGTCAATTTCTCCCTATTCTTTTAATTCCTTTACCATAATTAAAATGTTCTCCATTTGTTCCTTTACCATAATTAAAATGTTCTCCATTTGTTTCACCTGCACAATGTGTATAAAATTGTAGCATTAAGAAACACAATTACAAACTAATTTTGACCATCAACAATGATATCTATTCAAAAGCTAATGAAATAATTTCTACTTTCTAAACATTATATTAAACAACAGGAGTTGCATAGAAGCAAGTCCCTGTCATTAGGGAAAGGATGCATGGCTACACTGAGGATCCAAGCTAAGAAAAGATGAAAGATGCATGTGCGACACTGAGGATCCAAGCTAGGGAAAAATGAAGACGTTGATGAATTTTTCAGAAAACATGTTGGAGCACAAGAGCATGGAGTCTCTCTTAGCAATGCAAAGTGACTTGATTGGTTTGAAAATAGCTCATTGCAAGTGACCCCTCGAAACTCAGTAATGGAATGGGCATGCAACCACCCTCTTTGGTATTGATGGGTATGTAATTAATAACAACRTTCTTTACATAGCTTTTAAAATAAATAATGGTTGCATGGTTTCCATATATTAATGTAAGATCCAAATAGACTTTGTAGTTTGTTGTATGTATGTATTCCTCTTTTATTCTTCTAATGCCAAGAGAAAGATAAGCCTAGAATCTCCACACGAGTGACATCTTTGCATAGCAACAACTCCCTACCCGCAGGGGACTGATTCCATTACTTTCTTCCTATAGGGGATTGCTTCTTTTTCCATTTTTTATTTCCTATAAGGGACTGGGACTGCTGCCATTTCTTGATTGCTACTTTTGTTTCGATGGATGTAGCTAAGACAAAGCTATGCTATCTTATTTTATAGAATCTTTGCTTCAATGATTTCTTATAGCATCAAATAAGAAATGATATAAAAATAGAACATGAAAACATGCAGAGCATGTACAGTCACATTAGTTGGACATATATGTTTGGGACAGCCTCAATTTTCTTCCCCGAGCTCTTGGATCTACCATCCATTGCATTTTTCCAGTCAAAAGTTTCCACGGGAAGAAACAAGGACATGATGACCGAGATAATGAATGATCAGCATAAAATATTCTTTATGATTCATTCTGGGGGAACAGGGCTACTCGATCTTCTATAGAGAATGGATATTTGGTGGATTGGCTTATTCTATGTATTGGAAGATATGCTAGTCGATAGAAGGTTAATCCCACTGAGATTTCCTAGTCAGTAGCAACACAGGTAGTGGATGGTGAGAGTGGTAAGGAATCTAATCAATCAGTAGTGTGTGGAGTGTATGGATTGCCCATAATGTTTGGTTATATCTCGTTTGATTTGAAAGCCATAACACTATATGCATTACTCCAAATTTCTCACCCTGTTTACTATTGGTGGTATTTAGATGTAACACTACAACTATAATAATGTAATTCTATATATTCTTCCTTGGCTTAAAAATTGAACCTAAGAACTTTGGCATGAATGTTTCTTTAAATATAATTTTGAATTATGTATAATAAAAAAATTACAGAGTAAAAATCATTAAAAATATATATATTTAAAATATCAGTATTCCTTAATGGACTATAGAATGAAACTCAATAGAATTAAAACAGAAAATAAGTCATCCATAATCTATTCAAACCAATTACCTTAACCCACAAGGCTAAATGGATGCAAAACTCCTCTAACATACCTTAATATAAATATGATCCTATCTGAGTTGAATTCAAGATGTACCACTGACCTTAATATCAATACGATCCTATCTGAGTTGAATTTGAGATGTACTTGTGTTTGTCAATGTTATATTGAGCCTTCTTATACAATTTGACTATAAGCGTGTCTCCTTTGAAGTGAAAACAATGTAGTATAAAAATAATAATTTGGTTGTAGCTCTGGTATTGAATATAGTGGATGAGAGTATCAAGTGTGTTGGCACAAGGGCGGACCCAAGGTTCAGCTCCAAGAGTGCACCAACAAGACCTAACTACTAGCCCTTTTGACCTAACACCTAGGAGGTAGATGTAGTCTCACCCAAAGTAGCTATGAGGGGGTTGCAGGACAGAGATGTCCACAACCAAAAGGAATGCAAAGTGGATTCACAACAACCAACACACAACAATCTAGTATTCTTTATCTTCTGACAACCTACTGTGCAAGTTATATCTCATATCGAACACATTATCATAATAGAAGCATATCAAATGTCAAAGAACAGAGCATCAATCACACGCGACACAAGATATACATGGTCCACCCTCTCTCTAGGGCTACGTCCACATAATTGTGCTTTATAATATATTAAGATGGAAGCATACAATTCTGATCTGCACTCTTCGGCTAGTAGATCTTCTCTTATTCTCTCTCTTTCTCTCTTTCTCCTTCCTTTAAGTAGGGGTTGATCCACTTTTGGTGAAGATCTTTACAACCTGGAACTACTCTCAGGTAATATTATGCTTCTTCTCTCTCAATAGAAATCTATCCTCACAACACAATCTCTTCTAACAACAACAACACTAATCCAAAATAACAACAACACTAATGACAACAACCCAACCGTCCTCCTGACCTTTATTTATGTGCAATGGCTCAGCGGTATGGGAAACCTAAGTGTCAATCCATAGATACCAAAACCCTAGATTATTTAAACCCTATAGGTCAACTTGACCCACATTTTTAGGAGCCGTGACTTTGTCTTTCCTTCCTCTGTGGTGCTCTAAAGAATCAGCGGTGTTTTGTTAAACTGTTGTTGAGTTGTCCGATCCTTCTTCCTTGTTGATCTGTCATCCTCAATCTCCTCAATCAAGCGGCTTGCTTTCTCGGACTTAGCTCCATCTTTCTTCTCTTTCTCCTTAGACCGGTAACGATCCAACTGTCTTCGTAGCGGTCGCATTTCTTCCTTTCTTCCTTGATATTTTCTTACTTCCATACCCGAGGGCCAACAAGCCCCCAACGCTCACATGTGACTCAGGCATATCTGATCATGTCTTTTCTTTAACTTCAGACTCTGAAGGGTAGCCTTTGCTTTCTACTCTATACCTCCTCTCCTTCCTTGTGGACTATATTTTAATATTAATATGGAGTTCAGCGCACGGTACCTAGACCTTTCCCCACATGCTTTCTTGAGCTTCACAGGCGTAGTTGTCATAATACTGTCAACTGATCATTCACCAAACAGCCTTCCGTTTCCATTCAAATTATTCAGGCTGTGAGATCCTCATGCGTAGCATGGGTAACCTCTATATTTAAACAATGTGTCCTGAACTTCCATGGGTGTTTCATGAACTTACTTTCATATATCAATACCAAATCACCTTGCTTGATATTCTTCTAGATATGCATGTCATGTTAGGCCTTCTATCTTTATTTATGGACCTGCTGATGGAATCCTGCAGTAGTCATCTTCAAGTTCAACCAATTTATTGCAATCCTCTCGAAGCACCGGCATCCATTTCTTTAAAGGAAGTGATTCTTAGGCTTGGTACCAAATATTCCATTGGGACAACGACGTCAAGACCATACACCAACTTAAAAAAGGTCTTCATTGTTAGCTTCTTGAAAATGGTTCTATAGGCCCATAAAAGATAACATTGGTACTCTTAAATCGATCATCCACGATTCACACACAAATCTTAGTCAGCGTTGTCTCATGGATCTTGTTGAATGCTTCAACTATCCCCATTAGATTGTGGATGATAAGATGTTCTCTCTTCGATGATGAACTTCAAATTCCATAGTCAAAGACTCAGCTGTCTTATTGATGAAATGTGTTCCTTGATCACTCATAAGGATATTTGGGCATCGAACACAGTTATGATTTCATCAAATATGAAGTCTTGTGATTGTAGTTGCACTACATTCATGGCTGCTACTCTTGCTTGACCCATCTGGTCAATCTCTGCTCGCGTGATTATGTACCTTTCCTCTGATCTTCTTTATTGTGGGTTTATTGGCCCCATAAATTCTATGGACCATTTATCAAATGATTTTAGGGTCAACTGTGGTGCTAACGGTATTTCATCTCTTAAATGCGGTTTCCCAACTCTTTGGCATATCGCGAGCTTTGTAATAGGCCTTGGCATCTCTATGTAAGGTATGCCACCAAAGGCCAACTCTAAGAACCTTCTCGCAGCGGTTTCTTTCCCTGCATAATATCCTCATGTGATGCCTTCAAGAGATTATGTACGGATCCATGGTCACTATGTATCCATAATGCATCTCCTTAATATTTCATCGAGTCCCATTTTGTATAGTTTTCAGTTATAAGTGAAAAGTTTGTTGCGCGCACTAATAGTTATTTCTTCTGGGTGGTTTTATACTCACTAGGTGCCATTCATTGAGCAGGCCGGACTATCTCGATGAAGTGATCATCAATGTTTCTAATGGCCAACAAATATGCATATAACAGTGTATCCTCCAAAATAGTAGGCTCTTCTCCATGTTCCCAAAATCGACAAAATTGATGGGACTTTTGTTCATTCTTCTTGGCTTAATTATGATTTCAAAATCGTATTCTTGAAACAGAAGAAGCCATCTACATATTCTCCCCAATGTTGGCTTGTTGATGGGTATTTTCAATGCGAGTGATGATAAATATTTTAAAGTGTCCTCCCAATAGTAGTGACCGAGAACTTCTGCGCATACACCATGGCTAATCCTTCTCTCATTAGTGGTGTAATTATTCTCGAGGTGTTAATAGTTTCACTGCTGGCAAGAAATTTGCTTGGTGGTCAATGTCTCATGTTTACGGATTTGTGCTAACATGGATCTAATGCTAATGAAGATACATCGACGTAATAAAATGAAACTCCATACTCTAAATGGGAAAACCAAAATAGATGCGGTAACCATTTTTTTTGTTTGATGGTGTAAAGCTTCTTTGCATTCTTACATCTGATTAAGTGAAGCGATCCTTCTTCAAAAGCTTCTCCATGGGTGTTGTAATTTAGGCATATCCTTTAATAAATTTCATGCAATAATATCATATGTATGCGTCGGCCACCGGTCTTGCCGGTGTTTGACTGAAGTAGGAGGGTAGATCAACTATGATGGCTTTTAGATGGATCTACCAGCAATCCTTTCTTACATACAATATGACCTAAACAACACTCCAAATGGTGAAAAGAAATGCACTTCTAATAGCCAGTTTGAAATATGACTTCTTTGCCTTCATTTGTCCAACGTGCAACCTTAGACATTCAATATGATTCTTCAATAAACTAAAACATCCAATCATCAAAGTATGATTTTTGAGGCTTTATCGAAACTCAGCGAATGCTTCGACCACCACCACGGAAAAGATGGTTGGAACGTTCTTCAATCAAAAGCGACTTCACTATATCTTTGGTAGGATCCCCCATTATGTTTGTCATGGTATTATGGCGATCTTCCTTGGCAATCTGGATTTGATGGTATCTGAGAATCCATCGGTGAATGAAAAAGATTCATTTCCTCCTACATTCTCCAAAAAAATCATCTGTGAACGAAGTAGGGAAAGGATCATGTAAACAAACATCATTCAACTTATTGAGATCTACACATATCCTAATCTCTCATGTCTTCTTGTCTTGTACCACCATAGGGGCCTATCCATTCTAATTCGTCCACATGTTCTATGATCCCAGCTTCCATCATTTTGTCAAGCTCAATATTCACTTTCTCCTTATATTTGGGTTCAATCTGTAGGGTCTGTGTTTGACTGGCCTTGCAGCATCTAGCTAAAGGATCATATCTCCCATAGGACCTTTAATTCCTTTCATATCATTGAACTTGGTTGGAAACAAATCCAGATATTCATCGATGATACGTAATCTTGTCAATAGTGGCAGCATCACAATAATCTCCAATGTTGCAAGCTTAGGTGCTTGCTCTATCCAATATTCCATTTTCTTATTCTTGATCGGTTGTGCAATAAATGGTAGATCAATGGCTCCTAGTCTTCTGTGTCTCTTTGGACTTAAATTTGTGATGTTCACCTTCTGGGATCATCGTCTTCGATGTGATGATGTTGTAACAGCCTTGGGTTTCTAGAAGGTGTAGTCATTAGTCCTCTTCTTGTTTCTAAGGAGGCTTCGGGTATCCTCAAACACTACATCTTACAATCTATAATTCTTGATATACTAAAGGATGACACCAAATAAGAAGTTAGTTACAAAATTATGTGTCATACCTTTCCAATCTGCAACAGTGAGGCATAGTTCTGCTTGAAAATACCAATTAATAGGCATTGTATATAGTGTGTTGATGAATTTGTGCACCCACTTCTCTTGAGGAATATTGCTCAGTTCTCGCCTTCTATGGTCCTTTGAAATGACTTCAACACAATGTACCTAACCATGACTTCTTCTATGTTGAACAGCCTTCATCAAGTGGCTGTACGGTCACGTAATGTTGTTGTGTGTCCCCAAGCATCTTCGGTGTGGATTTAGGGCCTCATCCATTGCTAACAATATTTGTTATTATTAGAATGCGCTTTCTTCAGGAAATGCGATAGAACTGGTTCGGTCATCAAGATTAGATGGCTACTTACTATTGATCCAATGAAGTGCTCTAGTTGGTCTGTTGCATCTTAGATACTTCGCGCATTTTGTTATGAGTTTTCGATTCTTCTTCGAATGATGGCTTAGTTGTCATCTGCATCTTAAGTTTCCATTTGTAGTAGGGTTAATGTAATCCTGATGTTTGGTGGTTAGTTTGTATATGTTTTCGAGTTCATATGCGCAGTCTTTATTCTGATGGGCTCTATGTATCACTAACCTTCATGTCACGGATCTAGAGGTGCAATGAACCTAATTCCATCTCCTTCAAACATCATTAATATTTTCTTTAAATCAACCACGATTGGAATTATTGAAAGCCCAATCAATTCTAATAGCATAGGAAAAGGACAACTATCATCAACTATCTCAATCTCAAATCTACAAATGCCCTCACTCCGTCGGTGTCCATAGGGACATGTTCCAATATTCTAAAGGGGCTTCTTGTGCGTTGATTAATAATCCTAAGTCTAATAGAGGAATAAGATCAACTTAGGTTTCCCATCGGTGCCTAGGTACCGCCGTCATGACATTGACCTCGACCCTAAGTCGAGGAACACATAGTCTATATCATACTCTCAATTTATTCAAGTTTAATTCCTTATTTGTCCTTCTCTTCTTGGATAGTTGATGTCTTGCTTTATTGATGAGATCTACCCTTCCTATCTCATAGTGTACGACCAAATTTTGCAGTTCTTGTAGCTTTCTCATCTTTAATCGACTCTATAAGCATTATGCAAGAAGCGAGGAGTTTACTACTTCTTTTCCATCTCGAGGCGGTGAGCGAAATCAAGGGAATTCACATTCTCATACGGTAGATGTCTTTGATGAAAGACTTTCGGTCCCCGCAATCTCTTGCCTCCTCAAACATTTGTTTTTCTCTCTTTGCATAAAAAGTTTGTGTATTTTCTACATCTTTCTTGACTCATGATTCTTCTGCAGTCTTTCCTTAGGTCAATCTGTATTCTCTTGTCGCAGCGCCTCCTCTAGTGATACTTGATGACTCTCTAGAATGCGCTCAGCGAGGGATTACGCTCGATCATTTGTACTTGCGGGTTCTGTTGAGGTTCTCGTCTCTCCTGAAGTTTATCCACCAATGTTGGACATTCCTCGATAACATGCTCGAAATAGTTGCAATAGCTACAAGTCGTACAAGAGTTCTGATAGTCCCTTTCCAAGAGACATGACTGTGCACAATTGTAACAAATGATCTATCCTCAACCTTGAACCATACCTCCTCCTCTTCCTCTTCCTCGTAAATCACCACAAGGGTTGAGGGGTTTCTCAGGGGAGTTATCTGCGTGGGGTTTCCTTCTTGTTGGACTTTGCCTTGAATCTTGTATATATCCTTGGACCTTTCATGCATGAGATCATAAAGCCCTAGGAAATCCCTATCATCATGTCCCATGTACCTACAAAATGTGCAATACAAATTTGTGGTTGTCTGAACATATTTTTTTCATGTAGTAGCACTCACTAGGGTGATGTTTTTTTTCTGCATACCTCGCACCAGGGTTGGGTAACTTGTTTCAAGGGGCTTGGAGCTCGACCAAGTATTAATGGAATAGGGGATAGTGTTCCTTTTTCATGGCCTTAGATCATCTGAAAAACCATATGTCTTCTCTTTTATCTTTTCATTTATCCTTTTTCATATCTTCAACCTACAAAGAAAAACTAGTTAGCTTAACTCAAGATTTGACTCATACACGAGCTGGATTTTCCCATAGGGGATAACTCTAGCTTCATGGCGATCTCCAAACATTCTACCTATGATGCAATATTCTACTGCATCAAAGGGAATCTTATGTGTGGTAGTAGGGAAGCAATGAACCATTCTTTGTTTGTTCATCACGGAATCACGAGAAAGTCAGCTGGCTTTGTTAGGGCCTTGAACCTCGATCAATTCAAAGCGGGTTAAGCTTCTTTATGTTTAATCTCTTTCCAACTCCATATTACATTGTGACTCGGCTTGGGTTTGATGAACTCTAAGAAATCAATGCATTTCTTAATCTCGTTATTGGATTAGGTTATTGCAAGTCCTTGGACAAGCTTCATGTATAGTTAGTGTGTAATCTCTTAGGGTAAATGCGAAGCGATCTCTTTAGCGACTTAGTCGGTGATTATTATGTTCAATAAATTCCACATAGAACCGGTGTTGATCCTTGATCTTATCCAGCATTCCATGATAGTAATAGTACTCACGAGAGGACTCTATTCTAATGTATGGTAGCCAGAAGTAGTACTTGCTTCAATGAGTAGCGGTTCCTGAAATTTCTAGCTCTTCGGCGGGTTTATTCAACTCCTCTTCTCTACCGCCCTAATAGGGTTACGGATCATCATCTTCCTTTCCTCCAGCTAGAAACCCTCTTCCCGTAGTTATATACTTAAACGGCGTGTTAAGCAAGATGAATAGATGATGCGCCCTTTGCTGCGTATGTCGATACTCCCCGTGTCATTAATGGCTATATAAACTATCACGAATTCGCTTGAACAGATTTTCCAGTCGGAGCCAGCTATTGGATGTCAAGATTTATTATAAATGCGGTAACGTCTTGATCCTCAGCCTTCAAAATGTAAAGGGTACCATGCGGGTCAAAGAAATACCTCTTGGCAGTATATGACTCTGCTGCGTAACAAAACTGCGGTGATATACCACCACTCCAATTAATTTCTCGACCGGTGATCTACTCTCTTATTGCGGTGTTATCAACTCCTTTGCAACTAGCGATTAGCGTCGGCGTCAAACCCGCGAGGTGGCCTAGATGGGATCTCAAATTGGGTATCGCCTAGCTAACCACTCCTGCTCGATGGATTCCTCGAAATTTTGTATATCGATAAAGATATATCTCTCCAACCAATCGTCTGTACTAATATTAGGGTTCTCGTTCTGGGCTTGGTAGTCGCTTTTCTTGATATTCTATCCTGCGCTTCTGAATTTATTCTTTGATGGAAACCACCTTGACATTCTCTCAATAATTCATGTCGACAACGGAACCATTTGTTGGCACAAAGGGCAGACCCAGGGTTGAAGCTTCAGAGCACACCCGACAGAAGCCTAACTTCACGGCCTTTTCGACAGCACTATGAGCCGTCCCAATCTCACTGAAGTAGCTATATAAGGGGTTGCATGACGGATATCTACAACTGGAAGAGTGCAAAAGTGGATTCATGTAGCAACTTTGTATAGTATTCTTTATCTTTTGATAACCTACTATGAAATTTGTATCTCATATCTAACACATTATCATAACAGCATCAAATGACAAAGCGAGAGAGAAGATCAATCACGTGACTTCGAGTCTATACATGATTCATCTTCTCCTGAGGGCTACGTCAGGATTGTGCTATAATATATTAAGATGAAACATACAATTCTATCTATGCTCTTAGCTAGCACATATTCTCTTCTCTCTCTTTTCTCTCTCTTTCTCCCTTCCTATCACTTGACTCGAAGGTTGATCTTTTACCGGTTGAAGATCTTACAACATAGACTGCTCTCACGATACTATACTTATCTCTCAATAGCAATATCTCCTCACAACACAATCTCTTCTAAAACAACCTTACCACCAAAATAACAACAACACTGGCATTAATTGTTGGAGAAATTTCTATTCCCGACACACTTACAGATTCGATGGGGAGTTAACCGACTAGTTCTATTTAGACTTTCTATATTTACCATCACTATTATGCATGCATGCATTCCTAAGGAAAACTAACTGCTTGATTTATTTTCTTGATTATGGAATGTTATTTTCTGTATATGAGTGTATTCCACTGATCCATTGTATCAATTATTCGGTCATTGACTGACTCATTGGAGTAGTGTGAATATATTTTCTCGAATCTTCATATCTCTCTTATTTTTCTTGATAAAATTTGTTTATACTTGCTTTATCTATATCTCCTATGAAGGTCTTGATGAAACCTTGACATGGTATGGAGCTATGTTGCTTGGAACGGCAGACAAACCAAGGTAAGGAAACTCAAAATTAAATGACAGAAGCTAAATCCGTGGTAGTAAATTTCAGCAGTTATTCCTCTGAAACTATTACATTTTTTAGGAAACAACAACCACACTTTCAAAATAAATGGAAGCCATTTTGGAAGTGGGTTTGCAACCGTTGGCGATATTCTCTATTTTACTTTCCCCAGTAAGTGGATCTCAAAGCGATATGAATTCTTAAATTCTTATTTTCATATGATTGAAATTAAATTTTGTGAGGTTGTCTTGAATCTGAGTGGGAGAAGACGGATGCTGACAACTATTATACAGAGTGAAACTTGTTGTCCTCACACCTACAATTATTTTGGTGAATTCCAGGAAGAAGGATTGTATATTTGGCGATAGCTGTGGAGACCTACATGGGTGATTGAGAAGATGAGATGGTGAACCGTAAGGATGAAGATACCTATGACTACTTATTGAATTAATCTCCACCGATTTATGGTTTCATGTTGTTGCATGCAAGACTCAGCGTGATCACGGACCTGGAAGGACTCCTATGGAAAGAGGGATAAGATGAGAGGTCATATGTTTTAGGTAGAGTTGAATACCTTGAACCCTAAAAGTTTTGATATTATCTGGGGTTTCTTTACTAAATTTAAATCTTTGATTTTGAGCTTTGGTGAATGTGGTATTGACAAGTTTACATGAGAGAAACAACTTATTCTAACAATATTGGCCAAGGCGGGACCCGAGTGCATTGTATATCTCTAATTTAAATTGTGGCGATGCATTTTTGGAACAAATTGGAAAATTTCTACGTTGACTTAGTTCATTGAGTCTCTTACACAAGAGCAGAAAAAATTCATATAGATGGGCCTCATGAAGATCCCAAATCACATGCACTCACCATGCGGGATGGAAAAGGGTCATTCAAACAAAATATGGAGGGATATTCCAAATCCTTTATTCCAAATCCTTTAATGATTCTTGAGGTTCGAACTCTTGATTCAAGAAGAAGAAGGGGAAGAAGTGCACTTACTACAATAAGCTGAATCGCTTGAAATCCCATGCATGGAGAAGCAGTTGATCTTATGGCACATGCACTTCATTAGAACAACCTTGGAAACTTCATTCGAGGAGAGTCCAAGCCCGAAGGAATAAGGTCCTTCTCCTAAGAAGGTAATCATCATGCTCTTGTTGCAATTAATTCCTCATCTGATTCATGGATTATAGATGCATCCCATCATATGAGTGTGAAGAAAGTTTTCCTTCCTTGAGTCCATGCTCAAGACCCCTATTCTCACGGGGGATGATACTCATGGCAGTAGCACGAGAATGGAAAGTGGAACTCCACAATGGTAGTTTTGAGAATTTTTACATGTTCCAAATACTTCTATGAATATGCTCTCAGCTTATCATATCACTCAAACAGATAAAAAAGGTTGAATTTACATCAAATCATGTTTTTGTACTTGATATGCATGACAATTCCATCATTGAATTTGGTGAGGTGGATCACAAGTCAGGTTGTATAAATTCACTAAGTTTTACGACGATGACTCCTCTATTTACATGTAAGGAGAGTAATTTGCATGCATCCCTAGTGCAACATGCATATAATGTTGTTCTTACATCAGTTTCAGGCATCAGAGGTGATTCCATACACTCTAATTTTGTACATGGAAATAAGAATGTAGTACATCGAGATAAGAAGCTGAGAGTGTCGAGAAGCCCAGTGATACCAAGAGGCATATACCACCGCCAGGTAGAAGGAAAACTTGTAGGGAATCCATTGGATTCAAGGAGGATTTGATATTAGCATGAGGTAACCTGTAATTTCAACTTCAGAACCTATGATGCCTATTCATTGCTATATGGTTCAATCTCTTGATCCACAGAACTACAATAGAGTTGTGGGAAATTTATTATGGCAAACAACCATGCGAGAAGGAGTATGACTCACTCCGAAAGAATCATACTTTGCATCTGGCTCCACTTCCACCAGAAATGAATATTTTCCAGTGCAGATGGGTCAATAGGATCAAGAGGTACAAGTCAAGACATGTTTCTAAAGGACTTCATCAAATCCATAATGTTCTGCTTCTTCACGAACTTTCAATGGTAGAAGTTTGGAAAAGACTTTCGGATAAATCTTGAAGTGAAGAAGGAACCGCGGTTAATAGCATTTGTTATTTTCTTCTTTGATACATTATCTTTGGGGAGGTTTTGTTCCCACTTGATTTTCCCTCTTTCCTCACTTTTATTCAGTGTTCATTAGTTGCATTGTACATGAGTACCTAAAATGGCCTAGTAATTCGGACTCATTTTTACTCCATAGTGATGTTGGGGGGGGGTGTTGGAGAAATTTCTATTTTGACACACAGTTGGGTGGGAGTTAACTAACTGGTTATATATTTGAACGACTTTCTATTTTTACCATCACTATTATGCATGCATGCATTCCTAGAAACTAGCGCTTGATTGCTTTTTCTTAATTATGGAATGCTTTGCCCTATATGAGTGTATTCCACTCATTCAATGTATCATATTGATCATATGATCATAAATCATTCATTCGTTGATTAGCTCATTGGAGTAGTGTGAATGAATTTTCTCTTTCTTCCATATTGAATATCTCTCCCTTTCTTGATAAGCTTTGTTTGTGCCTACTTTAGCTAGATTTCCTGTGCAAGTTTCCATGAAACGATATCCGGCACTATTTATATATTACAATAATGTCTCTGGAACAACATGAGCGGAAAACCTAGGTGTCAAAGTCCTAGATACCAAAACCTAGGTCAACTTGACCCACTTTTTCAGGGCTTTGCTAGCCTATCTTTACTTCCTTCTCGCACAATTCTCCAATTAATCCAATGGTGGATTTTTCCATTTCCATATTCATCCTTGGTCCATATTCCTTCCTGATATGTCATCCTTGATTCTCATCCAACAACTTGCTTTCTCAGGCTTTGCTCCATCTTTTCTTCTCTTTTGCTCACTTCATTGATATGATCACTATATGTCTTAAATGCGGTTCACATTTATTCCTTTTTTCCTTGATCTTTCTTTTACTTCCATACCAAAGAGGGCCAACAAAAGAGTGAAAATGGAGGCATATTAGTAATATTGTATTCATGTTTTAATAGATAGTTTGCATGTCTAACATTATTGATTTCTATGAAATCTGTGAAGCTACATACTTAAATATTCATGGTATGTCTTCCTATTTTCATTCTTATTCATTTTACATCCTTATCATCTTTCCATATACAATTAGTTGTATAGTAACTTATCCAAATACAATTAATAAAAACAACAATAAAATCGAGAGAAGGCTCATGCTTACATAAATACAACCCTGGATGGGGTTCCATGTAGATAGCATGCATCGCAAGCCATTTATGAAGCATGTCACCACCCTCTCCTTCAATTATCAAATGGAGGACAACATTCATAGCATTCATCACGCTCCTAGGTAGGCTGGATAGTTCCCTCACACAGGTTTAATGGCGTTCTCAGTGTGTCATGGACGATGGAAGATGATGGGTATGGGGCATGTGCAAGGTCACCTCAGCTCCCTTGGCGCTCCTCCATTTCCTCCGGGTTTGTTATGGCTCATTCCACTTGGCTCAGTTTTCGCATTTGTGCTTCGCTCCATTCAATCTCCGAGCTTTGTGCGCTCTTCCGCTAAGTTTAGTCTAGTTTCCTTAATTTCCATGCCCCGAGAGTGTGGAAATCCCAAGAGGGGTCCTTTTTGGTATTTCTATGCATCCAGGAAGAGATGCCTCTACAATCTTGCCCAAGCTTCTTCGACCGTATTGATTCGATGGAATAAGGAGCCAAATTCACCTCCAATGTCCTATGTAGAGGAGGAAATTCCATAGGAACCAATTAAGGTGTTGTCGGATTCCATCCTCTACACAGTTTCAGACCCCCCAGATCGACCCAACACCAACATCCCTACAACTTCTATAGTAGATGCCATGGAGGGGGTGACTTGTATAATCCAAGAATAAATTCCTTTAGCTAACCACCTGTTTGGGCCTCCATCTCCCACCTTAGCCATGGCCCAAGATTCACACTCACTTTTCTTCCTGGTTCCAGAACATCTGAAGCTCATATTTAAGATGTGGAGGGACATGATGGAGCATCTCCACAGGCACACTCTTCTCAGTAATACACTGGACATCCTATTTAATGCACTCTCGAGCACGCAAAGTCAGCAGGGACGCCCAACCTATGTGCAACCTTAAGTCTTCACTCCTCACGGTGACATAGGATAGAAGTTTTTAATAGCTCTTTTAATGTTTAAAGTTCTTAGGTTCTCTGCACCTCCTCTACAAAAATACATAGAATTTTTTACTTCTATTCATTTTCTTGTTTTGTGCTTTCGTTTCTTAACTTGTTCCATGTTCTGTTCAGATTTCTTGTTGCATGTTTAGACAGTTATGTCTCAATACTCTTCTTCCACTTGTTCCAGTTTCCAAATGTTTGGCGGAATAGGTGGCGGTGTTTTTTTCCAGCGAAACCGTGAAGGTTGCCACTTGTTTTAGTTTCCACTAGTTTGGTGGAACAGGTGGCAGGCCCTAGAACAAGATTTGATATGTACAATCACGGTTTTTCACGAGGAAATAACACTTTTTATTTACAAAAAGCACTTACACAAATACAATTAATCAACAAAACAAATAGAATTGTCTGTTGGTTATCAATGAAAATTCTTCAAAACAAAAGTTGATTATTGTTAAAATGCACAAGCAATTATCCAAATACATAATCAACGAAATTGGATTATTGTTAAAATACACAATTATCCAAATGCACAATCAATGAAATCTGATTGTTGTTAAAATAAAACAATTATCTAAATGCACACTCAAGTTAAATTGTTGTTAAAATAAAACAATTATCTAAATGCACACTCAAGTTAAAGATGCCCTACATCATCTGAAAACAACGAATAAAAAATACACGATCTTAACAATTGTATATGGATTGTCAAACATAATTTGTGGTTGACAATGAAAATATACCACAAGTATTAAAATAGTGAATATTATTAATGTTGTCATGTATTTAATGTATAGTATTATAGTGATGATTTATGATGGAATCATAATATTCAAAATTATTAATGGAATGAGAGATACATTGAAAGGGTAAAATCTTAGGAGCAATAGACCTGACAGACGTTTTATGGAAAAGAAAAACTTCAACACATGTTATTTGCGTGTGGACGTGTGAATGCAACACCATATGTTTTCTCCACGATGAAGTTTTCACTGCAATGTCACAAGTTTGACGATGTCTCTCTCCTACCTATGGTTACCGTGGAGATAATTTCAACAACGGTTGTGGGATAGCGATAAATCAAAGGAAGGAGCCAAGAGGAGAGGTAGCAGATTAAGCTTCAGTTTCCTGCTAGCTATAAATTGGAGCAAGGAGTCGAGAGGCAAGGTACCAAATTAAGCTTTGGTTTCATGCATTAGGAAGAATTATCATGCAGGCAGGGAACCACCAAGGATAGTCATGAGTGGAAATCAATCGTGGGGTCATGCATGGAACCATTGTGCATTAGCTAGTGGGGATAGCCTAAAATCAATTCTACTAAAAGAAGTCGAAGGCCAAGCCTTAAGTAAAGGAAGCTTAGCTACAATAAGGATATTGGGTAAAACAAACGATTGTTCCTTTCAAACATATCCAATTCCTACCCATTCATGTCGTGAAGCATCTAGTCAAAACAATGCCCTAGTTGTGTGAATGCAATTTCTACAACAAAAGTGTTAAATTCTCTCCCAGACATCCTTTCTCTGAATGTAAACTGCTCAAAGTTATGATTTTTATCATCCAGGGAGCCAATTTTTATCATCCAAGGAGCCACATTTCAGGAATCTATGTAGTACAAACCTTTGGTTATCCTTCCATGCCTTAGGGTTCCTTCCCATTTCCCAAACGTTCACCTAAATGTGCATGTTTCGGGGAATTTCATAGCCAAATGCTTTGCAAGCTTCCATAGATAAGTGTGTCTCATTGTCTTTCCTTTTTTTCCGTTTTGTATTTCTCCACATTGTTTCTCTCTCGATCCAGCAAACCAACTTACTGTTCAAAGAGCACAACATAGAAATTCCCTTTAATTATCATTAACTTATATTTTCATTGAATTCATGAACATAGTAATGATGTATTAAAGATGAAAAATTGAATTTGGGAACATAGTAATTAAAAGTGAAGTGAACATATTAGTAATGTTGGATTAAAGATGAAAAATTGCATTCACGGTGGATTAAAGATGAACAATTGCATTCACGAACATAGTAATTAAAAGCATCACTTGTATCATTATATAATTTTGGTTAAGTGATTTTGATTTCGAGGTGGAATTTGTATCACTATGTTATTTTGGTTAAGAGATTTGTGCAATTCCAAGTTTAGTTTGGAAAACATTACAATAAAATAAGAGATTGTTATGAGTAGTACAGTGAGTTTTAAAAATGAGGTGCTAGATAGATCTACGCTATATTTTTTCAGCTCAGAACAAAATTTACGTATTTCATTCAAAATGAAAGAAGATACATTTTGAAAATGTTTGAAGCAGTGTGAGGAAAAATTTAAAAAAAAAATTGTCTATCCAAAAACTTAAAAGAAAACAAAACTAAGCATAGAACCACTTATAAAACAAATAAGGTGCGTCGACCTATGGACGAAAATGGGTTTGAAGAGAAATCAAATTTAAATGATAGTCAAAAATGGGTTTCGATCGAAATCAAATTTAAATGATAGGATTGAAGTCTTGAGAAAATGAAATAAAATAGAAGAAAGAATTTGGTGTTGGGGTTGTTGAACATGAATTGAAATTGGAACAAAGAATTTGGTGTTGGGGCTTCTGAACAATTTGAAAAAAAAACAACAATCAATTGTAAGACCCCATTTCTCTATATACCCTATCCACCCTATTTATGAATGCATGCATATCAAGTTTGTAGTAGATATACCTCTGTCTCTGCAGTAGTTGTCCATTTTCTTATTCTGTGTTTTTTCGTTTGTTGCAGCAACATGCATTGGAAAGATGCACTGGAAAGATCCTAAAGAGGCACACAAAAATGATATTATGTTGAACCAAATGCAGAATCAAACCAAAGTTCACAGGGAGGAAGAGAAAATGAAAGGGGGGAGGCATAAAAAATGAAGGGCACAAGATAGGAGCAAAAGAGAAGAGCACAAGATTGCATGCAGATTGCATGTGATGCTTATGTCAAGCATACCTATAGCCACATTGCCATTGAATTTACAGCCCCCACTTTGTTCATGAAAATCATATTTGAAGATCATAAGTACCAAAAGTATGAAAAATATTACTATGAAAAATAAGCTTCGTGAAAATCATATTTGAAGATCATAAGTACCAAAAATATGAAAAGTATTACTATGAAAAACAAGAAAACATTTAATTTTAGAGAAGTAATGCTAGGAGTTTTTGATAGATTGGGTTGGTTGTCATTGATGGCAACCCTTGAAGCAAGTATGATAGAAAATTATGGTAGCCCCAGAGGTGTGGTTAAGGAACCCAAGTTTGTATGAGGAATAATGACTCGAATATCAATGAATTTGCAGGTAAGACTATCATAGATTGATAGTACACGTCGTGTCGTTTACGGTGATATGTGGTACGTCACATGGTTCCTCGCAGTTGAGGAGATATGGATTAGAGAAGTTGGAGGACCCTCATGAATATTCTAGAAGCCTCTAGAAGGTCAATACATAAGTCAATTATTCTAGAAGCTCCTAGAAACTCATCAAGAACTTTACTAGTCAAAGTGGTTGCAACTAGGAGTTAATTATCAGTAAATTTGTTAAAATAAGAAAATAATTAAAAATAAATTTGTTGCAATAAGAAGTGGTGAGTTTACTAATTATTTGTAAAGTAGTTGCAACAAGAAAGTGGGTTAATCCCTTAAAGTGGGAAGATGGGTAAAACAGTTAGAAGATGACCCCTAAAGGAAGGCACTTGGGAAAGTATAAATAAGAGAGAAATAGATTCCCATTAGCACCTATTGAGCACATTGAATATCTATCTTGTGAAAGGTTTATTGCAGATACTCATTGATACATCTATTAAAGTTGTGTAAGTCTGAGATAGCGAAGGAAGAGTGATGAAATTTTTGTGTAGTTGCATAAGAGAGGGAAAGTCATGAAAACCCTGATTAGGGCCATCCCCACAGGTCAGAGAGTAAACATTCTGTGAGGCATTCACGCAGGTTTCCTATAGCCTGTCAAGAGAGTACCCGCGTGACACCCAACTCCGTCATGCGAGGCCCTATCAGATCTGAAGGATGAGGCATGGTTCAAATTGCAGAGGCTAAAGAGAGGCTACGGGAAGTGTGGCAATGTTCAGGTACAACAAATCTATCTACATGATCAAAAGGTATGTTATATTCTTGTTTGTAATTGGATGTTGGTGATTGTGTGAGATATGGTTATGGGAGATTGAGTATTTTCCATGGAGGGACTATTGGTTGTATGGTATATATTGTATGAGACAAATCTACTGAGGTACAGTGCTGGTATATTTGTTGTTTTCCATTGACACGCTTTGTTTGGTATATTGTTGAGGCATATCTTTTATTTCTTGGTACATATTTGAGGGATTTTGGTTGAGGTGTGTTGCTAAAGTTATTGGTACAAATTGAGGCTGCATAATATTGAGGGTTTGATGCTTTGTTGATGAGAGGGTTCACTACACTTGGTTTATGATTGTTTATATATGTATGGCACATGATTGGAGAGACATAGTTGTGCATGGTTTGAGATATACACTTGTGACAGTGGATATGAGATCTATGTGATCAGATCTGATTGGTTGAGGATATTTTTGTGGCAGGTTGTTGGTACAGGTTTTACGGTGACAGGTTTTACAAGGGTAGATTGGCAGTGATAGAGTGACAGTGGAAGTATCAGTTATTTGTCACTTATATTTCAGGGTGGTTGGACGAGGCAAGGATAGGTGGTTGTAGTCAGAGAACATAGGGGGGTGTAGCCTCCTTCTGGTTGGAGCTCGAGAATCAGGGATTTGAAGCTTCCTTTAGGTTGGATCCTTAGAAACCAGGGGGTTGTAGCCCCCTTCCAGTTGTAGCTAGAAAACAAGGAATTTGGTGCTTCCTATGAATGTACTTCTTTTGACAATATAAGAAAATTATTATGTGGTTTTCTTCCACGTTGGGTTTCTGTGTAAAATATTGGTGTACTGTGTTTATGTGTGGTTTCTTATTGTTCACTGCTTATGTATACTGCTCATATTGAATTTTATTGATAATATACTCATAAAGTAAATAACACATATTGTGGTTAAAAAGGATTAAAATTACTAATATTGATTCACCTCTCCCCCCCCACCCCTCAGTATTCCAACATGATTATTTCTAGAATTACTTCACTCAGGAGAAAATTATTACGCAAAGGTGTGTTTTACTCTAAGGTTTATGTGCACAATCTGCCTCTACTCCCTGGGATGAGGCCAAATAAGACGTCAAACAAAAAAGTTTGGATAAAAAAAGAAATGTGAGTTAGAAAATTGCATGAGTCTCTCGAAACTTTGGTTAAAATGGTTGATTTGCTTTGATTTGTGTGCATGGATTAATATAAGGATGAAAACTTATTACTAATAGTCCCTCATCCCGAACGGTAGGGACTAATAATATGGACCAAGGATTACATTGAGAGATGTGCATGTGAAACCATAAACATGGGGTCATGTGTCCATCAATAAATTTTTCCGATGAAGCTTCTTTCTATATATACTCAATGGGCAAGCTAGGCCTATATTTTATCCACTCTCAGTATAGGATATTATCATCTCTCTATTTATTTAAGGGTTGAGTGAGTACATTATTAAACAAGAAGAACCAACAACATGGATAGATATCCTTGCTACTCAAAACAAGGTCTCAAACAAAGGGCCTGACTACCAAGTAGGATATGATTAAGTGTGAATACATTATAACTCACATTGATGGTGAATGGATAAACTTATAAAATTAAGTGAATGTCATTAAATCTCTAATTCCAATATCGATATATACATAACTATGTATAAAAATTATAAACGAGCTAATAAAATTTGTTTTGTAGATCTTAAAATGTGTGCTTATGCTAGATCAATTGTTTTTTTCCTAACAGCAAACACAAGAACATTTGGCTCCATGAAGTGGATCTCATTATCAAAATAGATTGCCTTTCTCACAATCAACAATTTCTCACTAATTTGAGAATATATTTTTGGATCTCAAAATTTTTGTTTTGGAAAGGAGATGGTTAAGGAATGTTGGTTTTCCTAGTTAAGGGTTTATGGGGTAAAATCTCTATGTATTGTGTGTTTGTCATTTAATTCCACTTTAAATTTTTTCTTCTCTTTCCTGGTTCGTTTAGTGTGAGTGTTATTTTATCTACATGTGGTATTAGATCTTATCAAAGCATATCAAATCTCGTTTGTTGGTTTGTACAAGTGGTATTGGAGTAAGGTTAAGTAGATCTTGGATCTGAGTTAAACCTAGGTCCAGTGGGAGTTGTAAGTCAGTGATATTTAATTTTTTCTTGAAAGAATGGCAAGCAGTTCAAGGATAGAGATAAAAAAAATCAATGGCTATAATTTTGAGCTTTGGAAGCTTAAGATGGAATATCTCCTTTTAGATCAAGAATAGTGGGTAGTTGTGAGTCCCAGAACAATTTTGATGGGTATGCCAAAGGAAGCATGGGAGAAACTTCAAAGGGGGGCAAGGAGTATGCTTCAACTTTGTCTTTCAGATTCGATATTGTTGAATGTCTCAGATGAAGACTCTGCAAAGAAAATGCGAGACAAGTTGGGAAGATTGTACCAGTTGAAGTCCCTAGTAAACAAGTTGTTCCTTCGAAATAAATTGTATCTTTTGAGAATGAGTGACGGGAGCTCAGTAATAGAGCACCTGAATGCATTCAATATTGTAATAATTCAATTATTATTTTTGGATATTAAAATCACCAAGGAGGAGAAATATATTATCCTACTGTGTTCTTTTCCAGACTCCTGGGATAACTTAGTTGTGGCTATCGGGAGTAATTTTTGGCCACATTAATTCCTGAAGACGTGGTTGCATCTATGTTTTCATAAGAAATGAGGTGGAAGAGAATGGAAGGATCGACCAAGGATTCCTTGATGGCTAGAGGTCGACCAGTCGACAAAGATAAAGGAAAATTCTCTGGTAGAAAGTCTAATTCGAAGGGTAGGTCTAAATCAAGAGAGTGTTCAGGTATTTGCATGACGCAATAGAATATCAGATATATTTCCAAGGGAATCTTGAAAATAATAGGGAAGTAAATGTACATGGATTTGTCGATGCCGATTTGGATAGAGATCTGTATCAACGAAGGTCGACTAGTGGATATGTGCCCAATATGTTCAATGGAGCGATCAAATAGATGAGTAAGTGACAAGTGATTATATCCTTGTAAGCAATATAAGTTATGGTCGCATCACCTGTGTTCATGGATTGGGTTTGAGCAGAGATCTATGAAGATAAATTGTGATAGTCAAAGTGCAACATTTCTGATAAAGAACCCAATTTACCATTCTAGGATGAAACATATTGATGTGCAATACCATTTCATTGGAGACATGGTGGAAATAAAAAAGGTGTTCAATGGAGAAGGTAAACACTTTGGAAAACACAGTAGACTCTTTGACCAAGTCTGTGAGTCTTGTGAAGTTATCTTGGTGTAGAGAGACAATGGGGATTGTTTCCATGGTTCAATGAAAAAAAGTTCAGGTTCTCTTATATTAACAAAGAAGACAACAAGTGGGAGAATGTTAGGTTGTTATATTCTTTGCAATGAAATAATGGTCAACTGACTAGCTAGTCGACTTGGATCGACTAGGAAATTAATCGTTTGACAAGTAAATTCAAGTCAATGGTTAAGTAAAAGGTTGGAGTCGTCAATCATAAAGTCAAAGGTCAAAGCAATCGATCGAAAGGTCAAAATTTCCACTGGTAGGAGGTCAAGTGGCAACTGACTAGAGGTCGATTATGTAGTCGACTGGTATCCAATCGGTAGTCGACTATAACATAATCCTAAGATTAGTGGGATTGTGTCCAACCATCTGTGTCGATGTGTAACCGTTTTTGGACATCATGATTTAGGGTTTTCCATGCAATAAATCCTATAAATATGGTGTGTTGTAATTGTAATAAGTTTGTGTTGCTAGTAGAAACTTGGTCATGTAGATGTAAGTCAAATTGGTTGCAGGGTTGTTCTTTTGTATGATGATGATTGTGTCTTAGGTGTAGATCAAGGTTAGTCATGTAACTCTTTATTCTATGAATGAATAAGTCAACAAGAGAGCACGAGACACTCAAGGAATTCTGGTTTTCCCGGTTAAGGGTTTCCAGGGTAAAATATTTGTGTATTGTGTGTGTTTGTGATTTAATTCCATTTTAAATTATGTATTATATTTCTTGGTTGGTTTAGTGTGAGTCCATTTTAAATTATGTATTATATTTGTTGGTTTTTAGTGTGAGTTTTATTTTCTCTACATAAGTGGATATCATTAACAAAATGGGTTGTTTTGGTCCTATTAAGAATATATTTCTTGGCCCCTAAAAATTTTTTTTATATCAAATTGTTTGTAACCTCTTTGATTTTGCAGTCCAGATGCTGAAATTATTGTTCTATCCCCTAAGACTCTCATGACCGCAAACATATTTGTATTTTGCGTTCAAGCAAAGATCTATTAAAATACCATCAAGAAATCTGTGAGCATTTGAAGCATGACCTTATTTTAAAAGGACCCTCGAAAAAACCAAGAATAATAGTTTTACAACGATTTGGAGCATGCAAACAAACAAGACATATATGCACTTTTTGTTTTCATGATTTATAGAAATAACAAATGTACTTGTGAGAACTAGTTCTAACCTCCATTGATCCAACGACTAACCATTTGCATTAATTTGAGATACTCTTGCATAATATATGCTATCATCACTACGACAAAACAAGTCATTAGTGTTGAGTTTATCATAGAATTGTAGTGCGTTTTTTTTTGCAAGTTGGAGAATTTACCCATCATAGAAGTCAACATTAAAGTGATTTTCGTATTTGGAATTGACTTTAGTGCAAGGTTTAGTGTCGATTGTTTGTAAATTAAAATTTATGGAAATAAAAACAAGAAATGGTAAAAAAATGAAAAACATCCATGAAAAATATTAAGGGAATGTTAGGATTTGAACCTAAAACACTTGCCAAAAGGAAGGATCTCTAGTTGAGATACATTCCCATAAAAAGCATCCATTAAAACTGCAAATCTAAACTAAAACTAGACTAACCTAATGTAAATTAAAATTTACAAAAACATAAATAGAAAATGGTGAAAAATGAAAACATAAATGGAAAATGGTAAGGAAACGGTCGGATTTGAACCTACATCACTTTCCAAAAGGAAATATCTCTACTTGAGATACATTCCCATAAAAATATGTCATTAAAAGTGTAGATCCACACTAAAACTAGCTTAACCTATGCATGTAAACAAATGAATAATGTACATCTAAGATAAATATGAATAATGTACATCTAAGATAAATATCAACATGTATACTAAGGGGAAAGAAATTAATTAGAAAGAGATGGGTTTCAAAATTTGAACCTAGATCTTTTTACGAGAATGCAAGGGCCTTACATAGGCCACAACCATGATCTTCATATTAAACAAACCCCCCAAGAGGTCATTTTTTTTGTGTTTCTCCATTAAATTTGCAACAACAAGACATCAATAAACATTAGAAAACCAATAGAGAAAAATCAAAGTAAAAGAGGAAGGAAGGAGAAGGGAAGGGAGAATCCATTATGTTGCTCATGGAAATTTCTCCATGAAACTCTAACCTACATGAATGAAAGCCTAAATCCAAAATAACAAAATAATATTAAACATTATCAAATCAACAAAGTAAAAGAAAAGTAAAAGAGGAAGGAAGGGAGAAAGGAATGGATAAGCCATTTCCTATGTTATCATAGGTTCGTCCATATAACCTTACCCTCCATGTATGAAACCCTAGAGTAAACTTCCACAAAAAAAACAACAATAAACATTAGCAAATCAATAAAGAAAAAACAAAGAAAAAGGAAAGAGAGAATCCATTACCTTTGTCACAAAGGTTCCTCCATGAAATTGAAACCCCAACCTCCATGGGGACGAAACTGAGAAAGAATAAGGGGGAGAAGAGAAGAGAAAAATAAAAAAAATGCGAAAAGAATGAGAGCATAGGGCTTGAGAGGTTTTTGTAAGGGAAAATAAGATATTTTAATTAAAATAACATAAATACCCTCACAGTGATGAACATTGAGACAAGTGGCTTATTTTTATTCCTTGACCTTTCTTAAATTTCTTTTTGAAAATTTTCCCTCTCTTTTATTTAGTTATTTAGAAAACTCAACACTAAATCCAGTGCAAGCAACACCAAGTTTAACATTCACTCATGAAATAACACCGAGTTTAGCACTATATAGCAATGGCATAGAGTTATGTATGAGTTCTCATCAAAACTACGAAAACACTCACTAAAAAGGTAAATGAAAGCTAAAAAGGAAACTAATGACACATTTTTTTTTAATGCAGGAAAAAATGGAGGTGAAGCATGTTTCGACATAAATGTTGAGGCATGGACTAAGTTATCTTTGAGGTATGGCAGGTAGAAAACCTTGACCACAAAAAAAAAAATGAACGAGTTAATAGTGGAATCAAAAAAGTTGGTAGGGATTTTGTGCTAGTCATGCAACACCTCATTGTGACCTCTTAGGACTCACTTAGTCATGACAAATGATAATGTAAATGACAAATGATAATGTAAATGGTTGTGGAATTGCCTTGATTAATGTAATTTAACAAACTATTTTTATTTTTTTAATATAATTTATAATAGTTAAAAAATCAAATGAAAATGATCACTCCAATAATTTTAACCAATTAACAAATAGTTTTTTAAATTTCAAAAATTTTAAAATATATGATTATTTAAAAAAAATTATCTTGAATAATGTTTTTTTTTAAGTATTTATATATTACCTTCCAGGAACAAAAATTATGGTAGTGTCTTAAATGACAAGGAAATGTTTGTGTTGAATTTCCCCAAACGGAAACCAATTCAACCTGTTTTTTAATATTAAAAGCACCATAAATTAAACAACATGACCTAAATCGCCTTGTGGGGAAATCGATTCATCCAAACCTGTCATGCAATCTAGAAAACCAAAAAGGACTAACTCTTGACACACAAAAATAAAACATTGTGCTAGACATCGTATACAGCCCAAGAGGGCGCTTCTAGAAACATAAATGGTTAACAAAACTAGGCATGCAAGATGACACGTGCGTATGGCGACGCTCATGCATTTTGACTGTCGCTTTTTCCCACGTCGCACTTTGTGGCCACCTCGAGAGCTGGAGCAAAGAATGTCGTTGAAGTTGCCAAGGCATTGGTAGTCGATTTTGGAGAGTGTTGGGAGCCGAGCAGTGTGGAGAGAATACATGCAATTTTCTCCCCTCACTTGTCCATATGTTCCAGCCGGAAGCGCAGTTCGTCCACATCTTTTCAGACCACAAAAACCAATTCTTGTAATATCACCATTGAATCGCGAAATCTTGAACATGAAGCACAATTCGAGCATGATTGGTGTTGGCCAAAGGCTCTTCCAAGTGGGCTGGGGTTTCTTCCAAGGGTGCCAAGACAGAGGGTGGTGGAAAAGGGACGAAATGCTCAAGTGAGTTCGTCGGGTGGGTCGTGGCTGGTTGTGAGGAAGAGGCCAAATCCTGGATTAGGACAGGAGAAAATCCCAAAGAATTTCCATGGAGATCAAACCACTCCACATGACAAGCCCAAGGCAAGGACAGAGGTGGAAGGCAGCTCTGGCCCGGAGAGGACTGGGTGGAGGAGGAAGGCGAGAAGTTGGGCGACAGAGCATGGACAAGCGGGGATTGGATGTCCATACTTGCTTTGTTTTGATACCAAACCAAGCCTCGCTTTGGCTTCCCTCGAAGTCGAGGCATGGCCAAGAGGAATAAAGAGGAAGGCATTGCAACTAGGTCTGGCAAGGCAGGGAGAGAGAAAGAAGGAGCATAGAGCAACCAGACGAGCCACCAGAGGGAGGTGAAGGCCAGAGAGAGCTGCAAATTATATGTTTGCTCGGCAGGAAGTGAGGAGATAGGCTGGTCCAGCCAAGTAGCGGCACCATAATAAGAAAACCGGAGTGGATGGTCGCACACGCGCATAGGTGACGGCCATAAACATCCCTCCATCGTCTAGATGAAGATGCAGAGGAGGGCTCACTGGAGCATTAGTTGAGGGCTTGCATAAATGAATGTCGCCTTCACTCATCGAGAGAAATAAGAGGAGGGGCGATGCATGTGTCGGTCACATGGTCGGTGCAAAGCTGGAAGGCGTCGCCCTCTCCAATGGACACATGTGACCCACTGACACCCCATCCAAGGATATCTTAATTAATATAATTTAACAACTTGTTTTTATTTTTTTAATATAATTTATAATAGTTACCAAAATCAAATGAAAATGATCACTCCAATAATTTTAACAGTTTCTAAAATTTCAAAAATTAGTTTTTAAAATTTCAAAAATTCTAAGATATATGATTATTTAAAAAAAAAATAATGGTGAAAAAAAATATTAACAAACCATTAAAAAAAAATAGAACAAACTAATATAAATTCAAACAATTCAACTACTTATTGATCACAATAAGATAGGTGTGATCCCAACTTTACAGAAAGATTAATAAGAGAAAACGGTGGTAAATTTAAAATATTCATATCTCTACTAACACATACTAAAATTTGCCAATGCTACAAGTTCTAACTCACATAAGAAACAATAAATTTTGTTGAATGTTTATATTTTTGGTCTATACACACTTAATGTTGCATTTGATATTGCAAGCTCACGTAGAACCACATCGACATAGTGATATTGTTGCAGGGGTATATGGGAGTCGAACTTGGGACGTGCTTGTGAAGCTTTAAGTCTTTAAAACAAGGAAGTGTGATGGTGATAGGGTTTGAACTTTGAATGCGCATATGAATACATGTCGAGGGTGAAAGGATTTATGCGTTATACACCTGGCCCCTTAGATATTGATATATGGACAAGGACTTTTGAATCGAAAACATGCACGTACGAATACGCGTTGAGTGCGCAGGGATTTCTGCGTGTTACACGTGGCAGCTTAAAGATCTATTTCATTGGTGAATCTGATTTGATGGGCGCATCAAGGACTCTCTGCACTTTTTCCATCCATGCTTATGGGGATGGAGCACTTTATGTACCAATAAATATCTCAATGACATGTACATATATGGCAGTATTATAAACGTTTTAAGATATGATTTTTTTTTTTAATATTTTTGGGGGATTTTTGTTCAAAATCTGGTGAGAAAATGTTAGATCTGTAGATTTAAATGATTATTTCTGAATAATCCAAGCCCTTCAGGGGTTCATTTCTGCATTTAGAAATGGATTTTAAACAACAAAAAATAGTGACTTCATGTATATTTGTGTCATCGGATTTGGGTAAAAACAGTTAGACAATGTCCATATGTATGTGGTAAGCTTTACCCATACCACAAAAATAATCATGGGTTGCTTATGCAAAGTGGAATTATAGAGTAAGCATCAAATAGATGTTTTTTCATTATGGATATAAAGATAGTCTGGACCATTTTGTCATAGGATCTTACACCACAATTCTATCAACCTCACTTTTTTACCAATCATAACTTATATGTTCAAATCCAGAGGAGGGTAAGGTATGTATACCATAATAGACTTTACCAATGAAATCGTTGAGGGGAGGGGGTCTCATACACCAATTTGGTGTGGCCTTTAACTTAAAAATAAATTATTATTATTATATGGTGTAAATTTTAATTAAAGTGCTATTTTCGTTTGATTATTATTATTTTTAAATTTAGTGGTAAAACTTAACCTAATTACATAAACATTTATTTCTAATTAATATGTATGAATGAAATAATTTATGATTTTTGTTAACTTATTTGTATGGATTAATATATCATTAAAAAAACTCATAAAATTTGAAGTGAAATAATAAAACCTTTATTTAATAAAAATAATATGATAAATAATTTTATTTTTTATCAAAATAAAAATAATGCAAAATAATAATATGGTAAATATAATAATAATAATAATAATAATAGTAATAGTAATAATCTAATTTTAAAGTCAATGCCAAGCCAAACATTAAATTGGTGTATGAAACCCCCTTATATGTAAGAAAAGGTTGAAGTATTAAATTAAATGAATTAGTAGAGACATGTAACACCATAAATTTATCATTTATTGATGATTTGTTATGAAGTATTATGTTTTCACTTTGGAAGCTCCAAATCATTAAAAAAGTTAAAGTTAATTTTACATTGAATATAATTAATGTATAGGATATTATTGTCAACTCAAACAAAAAATTAATAAAATAAAAAGGTCTTAAGCATTACAAATCATACAAATTTTTCAGGTTAACAGTTTAGTTAGTAGTTAATAATAAGATAAAGTTTATTGATTACTATATGTCTTCCTTTAATAAGAGAGATGTTAGAGTCGCAGTTCCTCGGTACTCTCTTGGATGTCAATGTATCCATTGCAAAAGAGATCGCGAGTTCGATTAGCGACAAGAGGAAATGGAAATGGGCAGAAGAGGGTGGTACTATACAGTACCCCAATTTTTATTGAGGATGATTTTCAAATTTTGAGTTGTAGAGGCTTCGGCTTCTTCAGAGGTTTATCGGTAGGTATCTTCTAGGTGTCCCCTGAGCTACAGGTAAGTGTTATAGTCTTTGTCTTAGTCACAAGTCATGTGTTTTTTAGGAAGGATTTTTGCATCTTTGGATATAGTTGGGTTGACAGTAGTAGTTATGGAACAACAGTTATGAACAATCCTCAAAAACCTACTTTTTGTCACCTCTCCTTTGTTTAAGATGCTTTATTTCATGTCTCTCAACACCTCTGATGGGACTGGTTGGGTTTTAGTAGTTTTTTGTTATAATCTCTAGAGATATTGGGGCTTCCAAGTGTCTCCCAAAATGGATACTGATGTCAGCGCACTTATTAGTGCGGCTGACAAGGTGCATTGGGAGGAGGAGGTTTTATTCTCCTCGTTGAATGAGCACAAAGCAGTTAATAACATTCTTCGTCACCCTGAGTGTTGTAATAATGTCAACGTGACTGTGGGAGAACCTTTCTTTACCTCACTGAGTGACTCTGGACATAAGCGCAGCTCTACCAGTCTACAAGGCACTATGCTTGACTCTGTGGAAAAGGCATTAGAGGCCCCTCTAGCTCCCAATCTAAGGGTACAAGCTCGGGATCCTTAAGGTGGAGCTTTGGGTACTGAAAGTGAGTTTGTGTCTTCACAAAGGATTGTTGAGGAAAAGGACAGGGGGAGAATCCACAGAAAAAAAAACCTCCTCTCGCTTCGTAAAAGTCTGGAAGCCAAAAAAAACAAAACGAAAGTTAGTTCTTGGAATGGACATCAGCTTGGAGGAGTTGTGCACACTTTCGCTCTGTGCCCTGGTGGGTAGAATATCCTATAGGTCAAGGTGTACATCAGTATTGGAGGACTGGGTGAAGATTAACTGGTTACTGTTTTTGGGTTACTGTCCTAAGCTTCTCTCACTGCCTAGAGGATGGTTGGGATTTATGTTTAAAAACCCAGAAGATTCTGAATACCTTTTGGAGTTTTGACGGTGGCAACCTAATGTTAAAGTGGTGGAGTTTAAGTTTTAACCCCTCTACTGAATATTTCAGTTACAGACACATCTGGGTTCTCCTCCTGAGTTTTCCACTACAGATGTGGAATAGAAAAGCCATGGAAGCGGTCGGGAACTCTATAGGGTGTTCCCTAAAAATTGAGGAAGAGGACCTCCTCTCCACGAATAAGAAAATGGAAAAACTTTTAGTTGAAATCGACATCCATGGTGGTCTCTTGGACGTTTTGGAGATAGAATGGCTAGGTCTACTCTTTGTTCAACGCCTGGACTACTTGGGGTTGCCTTTTCGTTGCATATTCTGTCGAAATACTGGGCACCTTCGGAAGGAATGCACATGTATTTATGGATCCTTGTCGGATGAGGAAGAAGCAGTGGATACTTCGGGTGATACATTGATTCCTTTAGAGGAGGAAGATTCTCCCACTTTTTTCCCAGTTTTAAATGATCTTGAAAGTTCTCCAACAAACGACACTTCGTTTATGGGTAAGTTAAGACTCTACTTCCCAAAGCTCTACTCGTCGTTGTCTTTATGGGAGCGTCATCACTTGAATACTACTCTTTCCTCTCCCTTGTCTTCTAGCACTAGCGAACCAACCGCTTTTCCTTTTGATTCTCGACCTGTATGTGACTCAGCCACGAACCCTTCCAAGTCGACTCCCTTTGTAGAGAATTCCAAACAATCTTCCTTAGTCGTTCCTTCAGTGGTTTCTTCCCCTGTTCCAGGTTATACAGAGTCCAAACTTAGTGATAGTTCTTTAGACAATCTTCTCACTGATCTTATTCCATCCGGGCATAGGCTAAAAAAACCTTTACCGCTTCCTGTCTTTTCTGGAACTTCACCGGTGGTAAGGAAGGAAACTACTGGCTCTACTTCTGACTGCCAAGGGATGTCGAGCTCTTCAATAACAGACCCTGCATGGTCGAGGGGCTTGGGGTTCGAAGTCTCTCCTTTAAAAATGTGTGGTTCTCGGAGGAAGGTGGGAGCTACTTTAAACCCTTTGCCTACGTCAACTACTACTTCTGATATCGGGGCACTTAGAGGATTAAAATCCCTAGAAAACGCTAATATATAATTATTGTTTCCCTAAATGTTAGAGGGGTTGGGGGACCCCTGAAACAAAAATCCTTGAGAATACTGTTACATATTACTTCTCAAGTATTATTTTATTACATGAGACTTTGGTTTCGGTGTACAAGGCAAGATCCTTCATCCTAAAGTTAAGACTCGATTGGATGACTTGCGTTGTGAGTGCAGTGGGGACATCTGGAGGCTTACTTGCCTCTTGGGATCCAAACGTTTTCACTTTTGACCCTTTTCTAAGTATTGGTGGTATTCTTTTGACAAGGCACTCCATTGAGGACAAAAGAAAGCTTTCGATTATGAATGTCTACGGACCATGTCAGAATAGGAAGGACTTTTGGGCTTCGATGGAGGCCTCAGGGCTATTAGCTCAAAAAAATCTGATTTTAGTAGGGGATTTAAATCTCACAACTTCACCGGCGGAGATATGGGGGAAGAAAGCAACTTTTGACCCTTTATCTGTCTACTTTAAGTCACTTTTTCATAAGCATTCACTCATTGATGTGATTCTAGCAAAGACAATTCCAACCTGGAAAAACGACTGAGTTGGAGTAGAAAGTATCTCAAAGAGACTGGACATGTTTTATATTGTTGAGGAGGTTTTAGAAACAACTCAAAGGTAAAGGTCATGGGTGCAATTTCCCTTTCTATCGGATCACACTTCGATTTTCCTTGAACTCGGACAGGGTTTACCAAAAGTCTCTTACCCTTTCAAATTCAATCCAGGATGGTTAGGAGAGGAAAACTTTTCTACTTTGGTAAAGGACATCTGACAGGATCCTGATTTGACAAACATTTCAGATGCTTAAAAGAAGACTCGTGGCAAAGATGCCAAAGTTAAAATGTAGTGTTAAAATATGGGCAAAGGACAAGAAACTTAGAGACGCAAAGGATCTATGAGAGATAGAAGAGACCTTGGCTATTAAATACAAACAGATGTTTAAAGGCACTATTGATGGACATTTTGATCAATCGGTGTATAATATTGAAAAAGAAAGGAAGAGCCTTTTGTTGGCAGATGAAGAACAATGGTGCTAGAAAAGCCATGCAATCTAGATCAAAAGGGGTGACAAGAACACAAAATTCTTCCACAATTTTGTGAGTTTTAGGTGAAACAAGAAATTCATCTGGGAGGTGGAGGATGATTATGGTGCTACTCTTTATGGACAGGAAGCAATTAAGATGCAAGCAACAAATTTTTATAAATCCTTCTACCATGATGTGGGTCATACGTATATTTTTAATCAATTAAACTTTGTTCGTCTCTTCCTGACCATTGTTAGTAATGAGGACAAAAGACTTCTGGAATAAGCTACTACAAAGGAGGAACTTCTAGGCATTCTGAGAGGTTTTGCAAAGGAAAAAAGCTCGGGACCTGATGGTTCGACATCAGAGTTCTTCTTATCCTTCTTTGAACTTGTCGGCCATGATCTGTTGGACTGCGTGGAGGATTCCAGGGTTAGAGGGAAGGTAATAAACCCGATAAACTCTAATTTTATCGCTCTGATCCCAAAAGGCAATAAACCAACTAGGTTCATGGATTATAGGTTGATAGCTCTTTGCAACTTATGTTATAAGATCATTACCAAGGTGATTGCTAAAAGACTAAGACCGATTTTATCCAAATCTCTATCTATGGAGCAATTGGGCTTCCTCAAAGGAAGACAAATACTAGATGCCATCGGGATTGCACAAGAATGTTTACATAGCATCAAAAGTAATAAGTTGCAATCCATTATTCTGAAACTGGATTTGAAAAAAGCCTATGATTGCACAGATTGGGATTATTTGAGATTAATTTTGCTGCAAAGTGGCTTTGGGATCCCAACCACAAATTGGATAATGGCGTGTGTATCTTCCACCAACTATGCAGTTCTGATAAACGGTGAGCCCACAAATTTTTTTAATTGCAAAAAAGGCCTTTGACAAGGACGTATGATGTTGCCCTCCTCTTCATTTTAATGATGGAAGGTCTCAGCCTGACACTCAAAAAAGAAAAAGATGAAGGTTTTATCACTGGTGTAAAGGTGTCTAGGATGCTAAATATTCTACATCTCCTCTTTGTAGATGACATTTTGATTTTGTCTAGAGCTTCTCTTTTTGAGTGGAAGGTTATACAAGGTATTCTTCAGGACTTTTGCAAGGCGTCGGGGATGATCATTAATGCTCAGAAGTTAGTTATCCTTCATTCTGGTGTCAACAATGATACACCTAATGCTATTAAGGATGTTTTTACCTTTCCCAGTAAAGACTTGATGCACGGTTTTCATTATCTGGGTTTTTTCTTAAAACTCGACAACTACAAAGCTGCAGAGTGGAACTGGTTAATAGATAAATTTGAGGCTCAGATAAAGCATTGGGGTAATAATATGTTATCATTGGGTGGTTGCCTTGTGCTTCTTAAGGCTATCCTGGAGACTCAACCAGTATATTGGTTAGCACTAGCTCACATACCGATTTGTGTTCTTAATACAATTCGTAAGATTTGTTTTTCTTTCTTGTGGTCAAGTGTTAAAAACAAGAAGAAGTACCATATGTGCAGTTGGATGTCAATCGCTAGACCAAAATCATATGGTGGATGGGGGCTTCGTAACATCTTGTTGTTCAACAGATCCTTGGAAACAAACACTATGTGGAGAGCTATTATGACGATGGGGATCTAGCAAAGTGTTCTTAAAGACAAATATTTCCCACATTTTCCAGTATGGACGTGGCTCCGTTCAGTGGATCCACTCCACCAAAAGGGATCGCAAACATGGAAAAAATTGTGTAATACCTTACCCATCATTCTGGGATGGCTGGCCTGGAAACCAGGCATAGGTCATTCAATCATAATTGGAAAATACATGATCCTGGGCTTACAACATGATTCCATTTTATCTACTGTGTAAGTGGGAAGGATAAATAAAAAAGGCATTTACTTCTTATATCAAGCAACAAATCAGGCCTTTTGGGTAACAACATGAAAGAGTTGGTTTTGCAGTGAAGATCTGGACCTGCCAATTATTCTTGCTGAAGAATGGGATTGCTATAGAGAACTATTGGCGGAATCAGACATATCCTTAGTCAACAAGCCAGACGAGATGATCTGGACAGGAGGAGATTTGTCAGGTTTCATCTCAGTGAAGAACATTTATGAAGCTCTGTCGAATCTACTCTAGAAAAAAAAACAAGGAGGATGGAGAAAACAGCTATGGAATTGGGAATGCCCAATGAAGATAAAACTATTTAACTTGTTGTTAGTACAAGACAAAGTTATATCCTAGAAAAATCTTCAAAAGCGTGGTTGGAATGGTCCAGGCATCTGTTGTCTGTGTAAAAACCGCGGTGAATCCACTAAACATATTTTTTTAACTTGTCTTTTTACCAGGACAGTCTGGGCAGAGCTTAAAAAAACTTTGAATTTGGGAATCAAATGGAATGGTGTCTCTGTGGTTGATTCCTTCAAAAATTGGAATGCGTAGAATCAAAGATTTACTTCCCTTCCAGCTTTTGTTTGTTGGTACATTTGGGTTGATAGGAACATAGCACTTTTTGAAGGATCGTGCCCCTTAGTACATAGAGTAGTCCACCTTTCTCGATGTGCATTGGAACATATCTGGAAAACGCATAAAGAAAAAAAAAACCTCGAAATTTGGGCCTTTCTCCTCCAGCTGATATACCATTAGCATGGTTCGACGGGGCAACCCAGATCAATGGAAACAAATGTGGGGTTGAGGGTATCATAAAGATAAATTCCTCAAATGAATATAGATGGAAATTGAATTGTGGATGTGGTTCCAACACAAGAGCTGAGCTCCTAGGTGCATGGTCTACCTTAGTATTTGCAAAAAGACTATCAGTTTTTTATATTCATATCATGGGCGAATCAAAGATAGTCATTGACTAGCTAAAGAAGGATGGTGAACTCAGAGGTGCAAGTATTGAAGCATGGAAATAAAGAATCGTAGAAATATGCACACATTTTAGATCCATTACTTCCGAGCACATTTATAGGGAGATGAATCAAGAAGCAGACTATCAATCAAAATAGGCTTTCTTCAGCATCCAAAGGAAGATTACTTATACTCTATGGGTGGAAGGCCACAAGGGCCCAACACAGTACATTTCTCTTTAACCGACCCAAGAAGGACATAGTTTTTGAGGTTTTTTGTGATTATATCCTTCATATGTATAAAGTTGCAGCTTAGACATTAATAGACTCTTGAACTTTTTGTAACTTCCAACCTGAAATATAGGTTTGAAGAGACAGTCTTTTTTTTTTCTTTTTTTCTTTTTTTTTTTTTCGTGATGTTGAAGAGACAGCTCTTTTTTCTTTTTTCTTTTTTTTTTTTCTATGGATGACTATCACTCTAGGACTGGATATAGAAACTCATTTTTTGTTAGTAAAGAAAAGACAATGTAAATAGATTATATTATGTTTAGTATAATGGGAAATTTTCATTTGGAAAAAAAAAGAGAGATGTATTAGAGAGGTATTTGTGTCGAAAAAAAATTTCTTTAAAATTGTGTATGGTTAGAATTTATCATACTCCATCAAAATAATTTGAACATGAGTACAATAACCCCAGCTGTAAAATGGTGTAAGGACTCATCATTCATCTACATTAGGCATAATTACAACAACTCTAAGTTCAATCAACTCCTATTATGTAATACCTCAATTTTGATCATCGATTCAGTATTGTATATGTATATGATGAATATCTAAAAGTGGAACGACATAATGTGTAAGATTGTACATTGACTGATAATAATAATAAAAAAAAACCATCACAGCCTGCATAGGAGAATTACAAAGGAATGGGGTCTATGACTCCAGAAGAGAGGAAAGACAAGGAGCCTTAAGTAGACTAAGGGGGAAGGACCTTAGTAAGTGACTTAATCCAAAGTCCTTGCATCCTTAATTGTGTCCCTTGATTATTAATTAATCTTTTTTTATTAAGCCTTGGGGGTTACTACATAAAGAAGGTATGTGGGTCTCCATAAGGTTGTGTGGCCCCTAATGGCATGCAACTAAATTGGAAAAAAAAAAAATGTTCAAATGTTTTTGTGTGTCACTCGAATTAATAGAGAGATTTAATTATTAGGAGTTTGAATTACCGTGTGAACTATCACTGGATTAGGGGTAATCAAGAGACTTATCTCTAAGAGAACTGCTATGAGCTCACTGTAATTGAAATACACCAAGCTACAACCAGGAATTACGAAGGAATAATAATTGTATGCATTGATAATCATTGTCATTAAGAAATTTCTCTACAATTGATAATCCCTAGAATCCTAGCAGTGATATTTCATGACCAACCTATGTTGAACCCTAAACGGAAGTGGGATTGACTAAGGGACTATTGAGTAGAGGAGGGGATCACATTGCTTGGGTCGTGCAGGATGATGAATAAAGAGGGTTGTAGATTGGGACTATTGTAAGATTAAATATTGACTATGAACCTAGGAATTAGGCTACGATGAGAGAATTCGATCCAACCATAAAAAGAGTTCTCCTTAAAATTATGAATAAGAACACTAATTTATTTTAAATCCAAGAAACACACTAGTTACATTGCTATAATTTATCTATTTGTAGTGAAGAGGCATTGATGACATTGACAACCATACTTAAATGACAGATACTAATTTTAGATTCAAGAAACATAAAAGCAATTCATACCATCCAAATTGAAAAAACTATAAGGACTTTTTTCACTCCAATTTCTAGATCAAATCTAAATATTTATTAATTGTTTGGTATAAATACAAGTTGAGTATAGGATTAGGAGAAAGAAGAAACAAAAATTAAGTTATTCTTCCTCCAAAATGGGGTCCAATTGTTTATGGCCCTAAGAAGAGGCTCTAGTTTAAGTGAGTTGCATATGGGTATTGGTAAGATAAAGGATAAAAAAGGAAAAATGTAGTTTGTAAGTGTAAGGAGACTATGAAGAAATACTCATTCATGAGTAATATGTGAGAATAAGAGCCAAAACCCCCTAAGAATTCACAAACCCCAAACTATTTTTATTTAATTATAAGTATTATAGAATTTACATTAAAATTTTAATAACATTTTTTTTATAATGTATATTGTTTTACTTTTTATTTGTATTTATATTTAAAAGTGTTTTGATTTTTTAATTTATTGTTTTAAATATTTAAAAATAATTATCCATTTATTATTTTTTTTAAATTCACAATTTTTATTTTTTTTCTGAAACAAAACTTGAAAGATTGTTAATTTATGTGAATGTAAATTGAAGGCCAATAAAAATATTGACACGTCATAAAAAAAAATTGTTGAACAAATAAAGATGAATGTCAAATTTGTACTGATTAAAGTAACCGTGTTGCAATAAGTTTGGTATAGTAATATAGATTTACTAAGTTTACTAAAATAACAATGCAAGTGAACCTTTAACAAAGTATGCAAATGTATGACATCCCAAAATTTCCCTTCAATAAAACAACATTATATATAACATATGAGGGCGAGGATGGGGGGTTAACAGAGAAAACATAATATAGGGTAGGGGTGGGGGGATTAATAAAGAAAACATAAACATAATATAGGGTGGGGATGGGGGGATTAATAGAGAAAACATAATATTATATTTTTTTTTATCTATTAATCCCCCCACCCACACTGTATATTAACATAATATAGGGTGGGGGTGGGGGGATTAATAGAGAAAACATAATATTATATTATTTTTTATCTATTAATCCCCCCACTCCCACCCTATATTATGTTTTCTCTATTAATCCCCCCATCCCCACCCTCACCCTCATATAGGTGGGGGGATTAATAGAGAAAACATATGAGAGTGAGGGTGGGGTTGGGGGGATTAATAGAGAAAACATAATATCATATAAGGGTGAGGGTAGGGGTAGGGAGGATTAATAGAGAAAACATAATATAGAAGGTGAGGGTGAGGGTGAGGGTGAGGGTGGATTAATAGAGAAAACATAATATAGAGGATGGGGGTGGGGAGGATTAATAGAGAAAACATAATATTATATTATATTTTCTCTATTAATCTCTCCAACCCCACCCTCATATGTTTGGTATAAATTGTTAATTTATGTGAATGTAAATTGAAGACCAATAAATATACTGACACGTTATAAAAAAATTGTTGAACAAATAAAGATGAATGTCAAATTTGTACTGATGAAAGAAACCATATTGCAATAAGTTTGGTATAGTTATATAGGTTTACTAAGTGCACTAAAACAACAATGCAAGTGGCCCACAGGGGTGTAGACAGATTGGCAAGTGCTGTGTAAATGGAAAGAAATTTGTAAAAAAGAGGTCTCATGTTCAATTCTCACCCTGATTTACTTGTGCGGCATTCTTGCGGGCTCGGTGGTTGCACCTGGGGTTATAGTGATAGCCAACGGGGATTAACCCCGTATCACGCAAGTACAAAAACCGCGCATTGCCAATTTCCCCAGTAAAAAAAAAAAACAAAAAAAACAATGCAAGTAAACCTTTAACAAAATATGCAAATATATGACATCCCAAAATTATATTTCAAAATGCAATGCACTCTTTAAAATAGCTTAACCTTAAAAATAACCTTAACTTTTCAAAAAACATACCTAATTAACTAATATTATGAATCAAATCCACTGAGACATATGCATAATGTCAAAGAAGATGTAACTCTACCATATATGCTTAGAAAAATTGAACCCAAGTCCCACAAAGCAACATTCTCAACTCAACTCACAAAAAGAAAGAAATAATTATAATTTATATAAATAAACAAAACTCCATTTAAGTAAATAAGTAAAAGGGAATTCAATCTCTTCATGTTGTAAATTGAGCTTTGATGCTAATTAACACTTTATTTCATTTTACATCTAGTTATTAAGTGACTTTTGTTCTACAATGATGGAACTAGTAGATGTTGTTCTTTCATTTTATATTTAATTATTAATTATTAAGTGACTTTTATTCTACAATGATGGAACTAGCAGATGTTGTTCTTTCATTTTACATTTAATTATTAAGTGAACTTTGTTCTACTAATGATGGAACTAGTAGATGTTATTCTTTGAAACAAATAGAGTCATTTGTGTGCACACTTTCTCCATCCACTTTGCAAAGGTGAAGGCATGTGTAAGAACTCATCTGATTATTCCCACACTATCTAAAATGTTCCCCCTCCTCATCCCCCATTGTCTTAGATTAGATGGTTGATCCAATTTACCCTTTCATCTAAATAATATTATTTCTATCATAATACATGTAGGCCACTACATCATCCTTATCCCATACTCTATAGTACTTAATGGCCATAAGAAGGCCATGGTGATGGGTTTCTTATCTCCTTTGAGTTCAAGTTCTTTGATTTCGTTCTTCGATTTCAAATATTTCAAATGTTTTTATATACATGGATTGTGTAAAGCATAAAATCAATTTTGGTAATTCTAAGAATAAAATCTCACTATACATAGTATCTAAATTGTGGGAATCCTAAGAATAAAATCTTACCATACTTAGTTGTTGAAAATTTGCAATTCTAGGCAGTCATTCTCCACACAAAAAAACTACAAGAAGACCCATCTATACTATTAAAGAATCCCTAGGAAGACATTGAAAACCCAAGAAGAGAAGTTGGCCCCACCAATAAAAGACAAAAAATAACAAAGTAAATTTGAAGACACAGAATGAGAAGTTGACCCCATACAAGTACCTAGATTAGTATAAATACAGGACTAGATCATTTCATTTAGACAGTAAGAAAACTCTCCTTTTGCAGTGCACACAAGGCAGTTGCAACTGAAGTTGTGGTAATTTTTCTATTTATGGGTTTCTCGTTCTCTTGGAGAGTGCGCCACACTTGGAGAAGGGGCTAGACTTGGAGAAGCTCTTTCTTGTTGGTATCTTAACTATTCTATTGAGATGTTAGGTCTTGGAGACGCTAGCCTTGGGGAGGATCTTCTCTGTATGGTATTTTGATCTGATGATGGTGATGTACTGGTAATATCTTGGACTGAATTCTTCTATAAGAAAAGTTGTTGGGTTTTCTCCCAAGGTTGGGTTTCCCAGGATAAACTCTTGTGATATTGTGTTGTGTTCTTCTGTCTATTATGCATGGTTAATATTTCTAGATCTTGTTATTTCTGTTGCAGTATTATAGTTGAGATTTTTAGTGTATAGTTATTCTATGATAATTCTTGCATGAAAGTGAATCTTGTTATTAAATCATAAGGAAATAACTATCAAGATCTGAGAATCTGAAAAATCAACATGGTTTCATATCTTTGTTGAAATATTGCCACTGCACAGTTTCTGTTTGTCGTTGCAAAGACCTGAACTTGTCAAGCTCGTTGAGAAAACTATTGAAGGACATTGAGATTAATTTTGTCATAGATCAGCTCACCCTAGTCTAGTGCACCTCTTGGCGGTCTTATATTGCAACTTGTTGAAAGTTGAAATTCACCTAAAACTCACTACAACAGTTGCAAAAACACTTTTTGTGAAGCTCGTTGAGCATTCATTGGGATGAGTTGGGAATAATTTTAGCATATACCAGCTCGCCTTGCCCTAGCACACCTACTGCACTTCTCATACTGACAATCCGTCAAAGTTGAAATTTTAGGGTTTTTCAGGCTATTGACATTTTACTGACATTGAACCTTCCGATTCAGAGTTTTGACTTCTTCTTGTTGAGATGATTTACTGTCTCAAATTAGAAGACAATTTGGATGGTGTTACAAATCTCATAGGTATGCACTTGTATATAAATTATATCATGAGGGTGTTTTCAAGAGATGTACACTTGGAAAAAGGTCCTTTGTCCAAGCAATGACAGTAGACCCGAAGGGATCTTAGATCTAGTGCACTTAGAGGAATCCCAAGAGTTGGAGGCAGAAGTGATGATGTCTCCTATAGTATATGACAACTCAAAATCAAATGGGATAGCAGCAACAAGACTCCAGGTTTGCATATCAAGTTTGATATTTTCATATGGCCGAATGTACTATTCCTTGGGATTAGAGGTGTGACGAGATCATATGAGATATTCCTCAGTCAGGAGATACTGATGAGAGTTGATATGATGGAATGCAAGTCCATGACTACACCTATGGAGACAAATCTTAAGAAGTTGAGTGATTCTAATTCAGATTCAGATTTGGTGGATCCCACGATGTATAGGAAACTGATTGGATCATTGATGTACCTAGTTAACACCAGGCTGGTAACTTTCTTACATACTCCATACTCCATCAAAATAATTTGAACATGAGTACAATAACCCCAGCTGTAAAATGGTGTAAGGACTCATCATTCATTTGCATTAGGCACAATTACAACAACTCTAATTCCAATCAACTCTTATTATGTAAAACCTCAATTTTGATCATCAATTTAGTATTGTGTATGTATATGATGAATAACTAAAATTGGAATGACGTAATGTGTAAGATTGTACATTGAATGATAATAATAATAAAAAAAAACATCACGGCCTGCATAGGAGAAGTACAAAGGAATGGGGGCTATGAATCCACAAGAGAGGAAAGACAAGGAGAATTAAGTAGATTAAGGGGGAAGGACCTTAGTAAGTGACTTAATCCAAAGGCCTTGCATCTTTAATTGTGTCCCTTGATTATTAATTAATATTTATTTATTAAGTCTCGGGGTTACTACATGAAGGAGGTATGTGGGTCTCCATAAGGTTATGCGGCCCCTTCATGCCATGCAAGCAAATTGGAAAAAAATAAGAGTTCAAATGTTTTTGGGTGTCGCTTGAATTAATAGAGAGATTTAATTATTAGGAGTTTGAATTACCATGTAAACTATCACTTGATCGGGGGTAATCGAGAGACTAATCTCTAATAGAACTGCTATGAGCTCACTATAATTGAATTACACCAAGCTACAACCACAAATAACGAAGGAATTGTGACTGTACGAATTGATAATCGTTGTCATTAAGAAATTTCTCTACAATTGATAATCCCTAGAATCCTAGCAGTGATATTTCATGACCAACCTATGTTGGAGCCCTTAATGGAAGTGGGATAGCCTAAGGGACTATTGAGTTGAGGAGGGGATCACATTCCTTGGGTTGTGCAGGTTGATGAAGAAAGAGGGTTGTAGATTGAGACTGTTGTAAGATTAAATATTGACTATGAACCTAGGAATTAGTCTGCAAGGAGAGAATTAGAGCCAACCATAAAAAGAGTTCTCCTTAAAATTATGAATAAGAACACTAATTTATTTTAAATCCAAGAAACACAGAAGCTACATTGCTATAATTTATCTATTTGTAGTAAAGAGGCATTGATGACATTGGAAACCATACTTAAATGATACATATTAATTTTAGATTCAAGAAACATAAAAGCAATTCATACCATCCAAATTGAAAAAACTGTAGGGAATTTTTGCACTCCAATTTCTAGATCAAATTCCAATATTTATTTATCGTTTGGTATAAATCCAAGTTGAGTATATGATTCAGAGAAAGGAGGGACAAAAAGTAGGTTATTCTTCCTCCAAAACGGGGGTCTAATAGTTTATGGCCACAAGAAGAGGCTCTAGTTTAAGTGAGTCACATATGGGTATTAGTAAAATAAAGGATCAAAGGGAAAATATAGTTTGTAATTGCAAGGGGTCTAGGAAGAAATACTCATTCATGAGTAATATGTGAGAATAAGAGCCAAAACCCCTTAAGAATTCACAAACACCTGACTATTTTTATTTAATTATATGTATTATAGAATTTATATTAAAATTTTAATAGTAATTTTTTTTTATAGTATATCTTGTTTTACTTTTTATTTATATTTATATTTAAATGTGCTTTTTTATTTTTATTTTATTACTCTACAACTTTAAAAATAATTATCAATTTTTTATTTTTATTTTTAAATTACAATTAATATTTTTTTTTTCTTAAAACAAAAGTTAAGAGATTGTTAATTTATGTAAATGTAAATTAAAAGTCAATAAAAATATTAACACATCATAAAATAATTTGATAATTTGTTCGAACAAATAATGATAAATGTCAAATTTGTTATAAATTTGATATAAAAACATAGGTTTACTAAATGCTATAAAACAACAATGCAAATGAACTTTTAACAAAGTATGCAAATGTATAACATCCCAATATTTTCCTTATTAAAACAATATTATTTATAACATATAAAAATAATAATATATATATAACCACACTTCAAACTGCACTTTTTAACCATAAAATAACCTTGATTCTCGAAAAAGCAAACCTTATGAATCAAATCCATCGAAACATATGCATAATGTCAAAGAAGATGAAGATGTAATATGCCTATTTTAAAAAATTTGAACCCAAATCCCACAAAACAACATTCTCAACTCAAATCACAAAAAGAAAGAAATAATTTTAATGTATATAACCAAACAAAGCTCCATTGAAACAAATAAACATGCATAATGTCAAAGAAGATGTAATATGCCTATTTTAACAAATTTGAACCCAAATCCCACAAAACAACATTCTCAACTCAAATCACAAAAGGAAAGAAATAATTTTAATGTATATAAATAAACAAAGCTCCATTGAAACAAATAAGTAAAAGAAAACTCAAATGTCTTTATGTTGTGAGTTGAGCTTTGAGTTTAATTAACACTCTATTTCATTTTACATTTAGTTATTAAGTGACCTTTGTTTTATTAGTGATGATTAAGTGACCTTTGTTTTATTAGTGATGGAATTAGTAGATGTTCTTTGAACAAATAAATAGAAGCATTTGTGTATGCACACTTTCTTCATCCACTTTCCAAGGGCGAAGGCATGTGTGAAAACCCACTTACACTAAGGAAATAAAAATTAGGTTAAATAATTAATTTAAACATTTTTCTTGTTTCAAATAATTGATCTTCACCCTCAATGTTCCTAATTCTACTCCAAACAAATTTTTTTTAAAATATGTAATATTGTTTTTGTTAGTTTAAAAAAAAACATATTAAATTAATTAAATGAAATATTATAAATCACAAAAATAATAAATAACACATACACCATTTGAGAAAATCTTAAAACATGTTTCCAAATAAATTAAGAAATTTAGTTTTTACAAAAACATATTAAACCAATTAAATAAAATATTATAAATCATAAAAATAATAAATAACTCATTCAACACCTAATAAAATCCCAATATATACTTCCAAATAAATCAAGACAAGTGTTTTTGTTGATAGTTTTTACAAAAACATATTAAACCAATTAAATGAAACATTATAAATCACAAAAACAATAAATAACCCATACAATACCTAATAAAATCTCAATTCATGTATCGAAATAAATCAAAAAATTTATTTAAAAAAAAAAAACATGTTAAACCAATTAAATAAAACATTATAAATCACAAAAATAATAAATAACCCATTTAAATAAAACATTATAAATCACAAAAATAATAAATAACCCATTCAACAGCTAATAAAATCCCAATACATGCCTCCAAATAAATCAAGACAAGTCCCAACATATTTGAAAATGAAACCTAAATAATTGTTTTTCAATTAAGACATTCTAAATATCACTTTGAAAAAATAAAAGGAAAAGCATTCTTTATTTAGTTTAAACTAAAAAAATAAGTATATATAAATTTGGTTCATTCCCAAATAAACAACATATTATCTATTTCAAAACAAAAGTGCTTCTTTGTATTAGTATATATAAATATGGCTCATCCTTAAATACACAACATATTATCTATTTCAAAACAAAAGGCTTTTTGTATTATGATATTAGTGAAGCCAATACATTTTTTCTAATATTTTCTCATCCCCACCTTCATATGAAAGTGGGAGTGGGGAATACATTTTCTCTAATATTTTCCTCATCGCCACCCTCATATTAGAGAAATTGTACAATATATTTTCTCTAATATTTCCCCCACCCGCACCCTCATATGAGGGTGACAATCTCATACGTGAGCTAGGTGCATCTCCACCAAAAAATCAAAATTGGAAAATACATATATGCCCAAGTCTCAACATATTTGAAGATAAAAATTAAATAATTGTTTCTCATCTAAAACACTCTTAAGATCATTTTGCATAAACAAAAGGAAGCACATTTTTCATCTATTGAACTAAGTATACTCGTTACAAATATGGTTCCTTCCCAAATAAACAACATATTGTCCAATTCAAAACAAAATGGCTTCTTGTATTATGATATCAATGAAGGTCGGACCACCTTGGCAAGGTGCATATACGCCATAGGCAATGAGCTATTTCCACCAAAATTTTGATTGTCTACAAAATAGATTCTTGTATTATGATATCAATGAAGGTCAAACCACGACCACAACCACATTGGCAAGGTGCATATACGCCATAGGCAATGAGATATTTCTACCAAATTTTGATTGTCTAGTTATTAGTTTTGTGTTAACTAAAACTAAAATATATACATAATTATTTTTTTAAGTTAGAAATGTCTTTACCTTCTATTAACTGAAAATAAAAAGTACAGAGCATTTTCATAATGCTAGAGCTACCAACAAAGGAAAATATATACATAATCGTTCAAAGTTTAAACAATATTTAATTTACCCCATCTTCAACAAGGGCAGCGAAGCAGCGTAGTCCCTGCCAAATTTCAATGCAAGAAAATGGAAGCATGTTCAAAAGGCAAAAGTATTCGAATGTTGAAGTACGATTAGAACAGCATTCTAATGTTGCAATATGAGAAAATGCAGCTTTGT